>VMKM01001292.1:0-158609 GCA_008360985.2 Macquaria ambigua | reverse complement strand
TCTCTCTCTCTCTCTCTCTCTCTCTCTCTCTCTCTCTCTCTCTCTCTCTTTGTCTCTCTCTGTCTCTCTCTCTCTCTCTCTGTCTCTCTCTTTGTCTCTCTGTCTCTCTCTCTCTCTCTTTGTCTCTCTCTGTCTCTGTCTCTCTCTCTCTCTTTGTCTCTCTCTGTCTCTTTGTCTCTCTCTCTCTTTGTCTCTCTCTCTCTCTTTGTCTCTCTCTCTTTGTCTCTCTCTGTCTCTCTCTCTGTCTCTCTCTCTCTCCAGCTGCACGTCCATCTCCTACTCCCAGGATGAGAGCTCCAGAGCCAGGGAGCTGCTGGCCAGTGTGGCCCAGCTGCAGCCTCTGGTCTTCGGGCTCGCTGAGGAGCTGCTGTCCGTCTCTCTGGAGCTGAACGCCGCCCGGCTGCAGCACGCCCTGGACGGCCTGACTCAACAGGTGAGGAGGGGAAAAAAAACACAGGTAACATATTTAGAGAAATCTGACACAAAGTCTGGTTTTGTCTTGACGCCGTCCTTCCTTCTCACTCAGACAGACCAATTTGTTCAGGCACTCAAAGACGAGCTGGTGAAAAGCGCCCTGCTGGAGATCCACAACCAGCGCTCGGCCAACTGCAACAGCAGCCACGTCCACAGCAACGGGTTGCTCTGTGACAACACACCAGCCAATCAGGAGGCCAGCCGACGGGACACGGAGTACGACGAGGAGGAATGGGCAAGTTGGAGTGTGTGAGACCTTAATTTGTTTATGATCGTTTTGTACTTGTTGTTATATGTGTGTGTGTTTGTGTAGGACAGGGTGTGGGCGAACGTTGCCATGAGCCTCAACTGCATCATCGCCATGGGCGACCGGCTGCAGGGGCGCGAGGACCGCCCTCAGGAGCTGACATCATCACAGCAGCAGGAAGCCACGGGGGACACAAACTCTCAGAACACCAGTGAGACAATATATCACGTTTCTGCTGCTGACACATATTTATAATATTTTAAATTCAAGTTTACTATAATTTAATCTACTTGGATTAATCGTGTGTTGCTGTATGAGGAAAGATCTCATTCATCTTGTTGCTTTTTATTTTATTTTCCCTCATGATGAAATCAGTATATGTAGTTATATACTTCTATAAACTTGCTCCTTTCTGGGAATCTTTTAAATGACACTGATTAGCTTATTGAGGGCAGGGCAACTTTGGTTTATTGATTAAAATACAGTCGAGAAACTGAAGTTATGAACTTGTGTCTCTCCTGCAGCTTCCTCCCTCTCCTCTGCGTCCTCCTGGCAGGAGCAGCTGCTCCCCCTGGTGGTCACTCTCAGGGATTGTGTGCGCGAGGCGGTGGGGAAGGCCCGAGCCGCCATGACTTTCGTGGTCCTGCAGGGGGCGGTTTCCACGACTGTCGCTCATGGATCTGCACAGCTCGTCCAGAGACACCACGCCGTCTTCAGCCAGGCGGTGAGACACAAAGTGTGAATGAATCAGTTTTTCTGTTCTTATGATGAAAATATTTAGAAACTCTCATCATGTAAATGTTTTGACACTTTGTTTTACTATCGTAACTCTCTGATTACAAATCATTTCCTGTTTACTTCCTGTTTACTTCCTGTCTGTCTCTCAGCTCTCAGCGGTAGTGTGTGGTTTCATGTTGAAGCTGTACGGAGGTCTGGAGGACCCTGAGTTCCTGCAGCAGCTTCACTCTGTCGGAGTCCTGGCTCAGTTCGAAGGCCTGCTCAGCACCTACGGTACACACACACACACACACACACACACACACACACACACACACAAATACAGACACACACACACATACTGTATATAGACGTACATGGTGTGTGTGTGTGTGTGTGTGTGTCAGGTGACGAGGTGGGGATGCTGGAGGACATGGAGGTGGGTGTGGCAGACCTGAGCGGAGTTGCGTTCACTGTCACCGAGGCTAAAACAGAACAACCGGACGACCTGCTGCCGACGCTCAGTGGAGCATGGTGGGAAATATATACACACACACACACACACACACACACACACACACACACACACACACACACACACCCTCAGCACAGTGTGTGCTTGTCTCCATCCAGGGGCAGTTTGGTCGTCGAGGTCCCGTTACCCCCGGAGACCTTCGGGTCGTTGCCACGGGAACTGAAAGAGGGGAGTTTGATACAGGTTCATCCTGTTCTGTTCAACATCGGAATCAACCAGCAGCAGAGTCTGGCTGAGAGGTACACACACACACACACACACACACACACACACACACACACACATTATATCTGCATTTGTTCTAAACTCCTGTGGAAATGTTTCAGAACTTTCAGTGCAAAATCCATTCATCTTTCAACTGAGATACTGTATCAAGTTTTGGTTAAATTTCATGGCAGTTCACACAGTTTTTCTTTGTGTGTTTCAGGTTTGGAGACAGCTCCCTGCAGGAGAGAGTGAACCAGCAGAGCTGCCAGCGTCTCAAAGCGTACTGTAACACACTGAGAGACAGACAGCCTGAACTGGGTGAGACTCTCTGTCTGTCTGTTATTTTACAGCATCTGGAGACATTTTGTTTTGACAGCAGGTCTGACACCTTATTGTCTTAATAATCACTTTCTCCTTCATGAGACACAAGCAGAGTGAGTCTGAGAGTAAAAACTAACAACGGGAATGAGACTTTACTGTAGTCGACCGCTGACAGAAACTACAATCAAACTGAACCTGTCTTTCTCTCTCTCTGTCTCTCTCTCAGCTGGTATCCAGTCACTGTCAGACCTGTTGTCCTCTCTGGATCGCAGTGTAGAAACCAGGAAGAGGAAGAACGTGGAGGTTCTGTGGATCGCTGCTACGGTGAGACTCTCTGAATCTGGAAAATTACTTTTTAACAAGAAAACAACAAGAAGAAAACCAAACTGTTAGACAGATAAAAGTTTAGGTCACAAGCCATTTGCAAATAATGGCTTAAAAACAACTAAAAGCTTATAAAATTGCCAGTATAAATTGATTATATCACGTTCTTCAACTTTCCTCCTTGTTAAGAGTCCTTGTTTTAAACAATGAATACTTCCAGTTATTACATGAGAAATGAATTGTATATATAACTAATTAAAATTAAGGGATCACCAAACTCACAAAGACCATGAATGTGTGTTTGCATGGCCGTCTATCCAATAGCTGTCGAGATATTTCACTAAAAACCATAAGTGTGAAGCTCTGAATCTGATGTCTGAGTGTGAAACCTCAGGAGGAAAGTTGGGGGAGCCTTTCTTTGGTGTGTGAGTTTTAAGTCCTTGTGTGTGTGTGTGTGTGTGTGTGTGTGTTCAGGTGTGTCGTAAGGTGAACGGTGTGCGTCTGACGAGCTGTAAGAGTGCGAAGGACCGCACGGCGATGTCGGTGACGCTGGAGCAGTGTGTATTACTGAGGGAGCGACACACACTCGGCCAGCAGCACTTCAGCACCGCACTCGACTGCATGAGGAGGTTCGTTCTTACCCCTGAAACACACCACCGCCCCCTTCGTCCTCCCTTCGTCCTCCCTTCCTCCTTTCCTTTCCTTTTCTTCCTCCTCACTCACCTCCTTTGGTTTCCTTTGTCCTCTTTTCCTTTCCTCTTATTTTGGTATCGCAGAACATTTTCAGTTTAACCTTTCTTTTGTTTTTCTTCTCTTTTCTTTTTACTTCTCGTCATTCTCACATCTTGTTTCCTTGTTTTCTCTTCTTCCTTCCTTATGGGATCACCATCATCCGTCTTTCGTTTCTCTGTTTTTCTCTTCTGTTTTCTTCTCTTCATCTCACACACACACACACACACACACACACACTCCTCCTGCTCCTCCAGGTCTCGTCTGTCCTGGGGGCAGATGCTCGGCTGTTACGCCCAGTCAGGGATCACTGTCTGTGGGTTAGACCCAGGGGAGCGTCCCTCAGGTCTCCAGAGCTCCTGGGTCCCGCAGTGTTTGGCCCCTAAAACTCCCAGACGACACCTGTACCCGGTGGCCTTCCTCCTGGTGTCCTCTCACCTGCTGGTTCTTTGGCTCATCCTCAGCCTGGTTATACTGCTGGCCAAATATCAGTAGACCAGCACAGACTGGGAGCACTGGGCACAAAGTGGACTAGACGATTTCTCAAAAACTCAAAGGGCCTCATGCAAGAACATTTTCTTCTTCTTCTCCTAAATCTTCCTTACTATTTTTGTTCGTAGAAAAGCTTTAAGTCAGATTCACCAAACTTGTCGTAAATCCTTCATTTCAGCCTGATGAGTGTCACCTGTTCATGAGCAGGTGAATGTTCCTGAGATCTGATCATCTGCATAATAAACGCCCCTAAAGTTTCCACATAAGGCTGCCTGTTCTCCGTTTGTGGGCAGGTTTTATTCACAAAAATGTTAACAAAGAGTAAACAAACAGAATTTCACTCTGCGGAGCTTCAGGTCCTGCTGTTGGGAATCAGCAGACGACAACATAACACATGTAGCAGAGTCAGTAGTTTTAGAGGATAATTAGAAAAGAATAATAATACAGCTGCCAACAATATCATCAGAACAGCTGAGACAGAAATTAAGAGGGAATGATTTGACTTTTGATTTTTGCATTGGAGTTTGTTTGAGTTATATGTTTTATTATAGTTAATTTCTGTATCATAAATGTATTCAGATTAAGGTTATTCGTAGTGTTCTTCCTCTGTTGAGAAACACAGACTGTCTGTACTTGACGACAGGTCTGAAAATTGGCAAATAACAAAAGACATTCTCTATATCTCTTATAATTGAATTTATTGTGCATGTATGTCTGTGTGTTTTATGTTTGTGTGTTTTTTAGCTGTTTTCAAACTAAACTGAATGTTTTTTGGTTGACGAAAACTGATGAAGCACCAGGTAACACTGTGAAGGAGCTGTGTGTGTGTGTGTGTGTGTGTGTGTGTGTGTGTGTGTGTGTGTGTTATTAGACATCCATACCTCACTGTTCACCCGTGTGCATGTATGTTTCTGCAATGTGTGTGTGTGTGTGTGTGTGTGTGTGTGTGTGTGTGTGTGTGTGTGTGTGTGTGTGTGTGTGTGTGTGTGTGTGTGTGTGTGTGTGTGTGTGTGTGTGGACAGGGATGGTTGCAGGATGGAGAACGTGCAGAAGAACGTGGGCAGCAGGAAGTTTGCCTTCAGCGGCGTCCAGCTCCTCACCTTCCCCAAACTGTACAGACCTCCAGACGGCAGCTTCGGATAAACACACTGAAAGTTTATTTTTATTTCTGTACAGATTTTTTTATCACAAGATTGTTTGTTTTATCGTGTAAAGTGCGTGTTCTTTTTTATTTATATATATATATATATATATATATATATATATTTTTTTTTTTTTTTTTTTATGTCCCTAATGACCCTCTGTGCTGTTCACTGTGGCTGCAGGTGTTTGATTTACAAACATGTTTCTGCAATAAATGAATGCTTGATTGATTTCTGCCAAATATCAAATTAATTAAACCAAATGGATAAAGATACTTACTGATGCAGGGCTGGGTTAAACCTACACACACACACACACACACACACACACACACACACACACACACTCATTCCCCCAGTTTGTCCCCCATTTTGTTCCTGCTCTGAAGTACCACCCTGCCTCAGGTTTGTTGCACGTCAGTCAGTTGGTGATAATGTCTGATTAAACACACATTTGTTTAGAATATGCACCTTGTAAGTATAATATTATCATAAGTATTAAAACTAGATTTTGATTCATGGTCCCTCTCTCTCTCTCTCTTCAAGATTGGGATGTTAACATTTCACTTTTAATTGTGCAAATTTGTTATAAAGCAAATTACAACAAAGTAATTACTGCGACAGATAACCTGGGGTCTTTGGGGCCCCTGAGGGTCTGGGACCCTAAAGGCAAATTTTGCTTGATTGGTAATTTGGGTGCTGGAATCAGAGAACGTTTGAACAGCTTTGCTTTTAAAACAGACTTGAACAATTAATCTACAATCGAAATAGTTGCAGATTCGTTCTCTGTTAATCGATTAATCAGCTAATTGTCTCAGCTCTAGTTTTATGTACAACAGCAGTGGTGGGATGTAACTAAGTACATTTACTGAAGTACTGTACTTAAGTTTTGAGGCATTTTCTGCTACTTTCTACTTTTACTCCACTACATGTCAAAAACCAATATTGTACTTTTAATTCCACTACATGTAATTGATACTTAGTAAATTCAGATTATTAATCCAAAATATAAATCATCAAATAAAGTATAACAGTACATAATTAAAATTAGCTCCACCTTTATCAGCTGCAACACATGAATGCATCACTAATTATAATCCAATAATATATATAATTCTGAAATATAATTCTACATAATGAGTACTTTTGGTACTTGAGGTATATTTGTATGTACTTTTACTTAAGTAAGAGTTTGAATGCAGTACTTTTACTTGAAACAGAGTATTTTTACACTGTGGTATTGCTAGTTTTACTTACTAAAAGATCTGAATACTTCTTCCACCACTGATCATAACTGATAAATACTGTACACTTTCATGTTTTGTCGTTAGTGCTATGTGCAGTGCAGGTTTGATATTGATGCTGTCATTTTTGGCTATTCTTTTTTGTTTATATTTGGAATAAACAAAAAGAAATATATATATATTTGAAGTGCATTAAAAGCTTGGATCCCGTATAATTAGATCCCATAAACTGAAAGGTTGGTTTTTGTATAGTTTTGGATATACAGCAGCGGTTTTTCTGCCGGGCCGCTAGGTGGCGCCGCTCGGGATTACTGCACGCGCGCACACACGCACACACACAAAGCTGCGTAAGCCACAGAAATTCATAACGGAAATAAAATGTGCTGTTCTTCAAAATAAAGGAGAGCGCGCTATCACTTGTAAAATTTAATTAATAGGGCGTTTGAAATAGAAGAGATTTTATAAAGGATATACGACAATAATTACATGGTAAGTGGTTAAAGCTGTAATTTAGCAATACAAGCTTTTCACCAAAAATAACACGGCTTTTATTTTAGATTAAACAACCGGAAGTGGTATTTACCATTCATGCTAACTTAACGCTGGTCCGTTCAGGCCCAGTCAAAACAATGCAGCTTAGCTGGCCTGCTGCGTTTAGCTAGCTTTAAATATTCAACATATTATTAACTGCAAACTTCGTCGTACAGGAAATTCACCGCCGGATGTTTTAACGTTACTACGGCGAGGTTCAGTCGCATCGTCCCCGCGGTTAATTTAGTCCACAGCTGTCTGTGCGTGGCTTTTCCCGTGGGTGTTTTTGTTTTGTTCTCGGTGACGGTTGGGAATGGAGACGGCTAACAGGCGTCTGCTGCTAGGTAACGTTAGCCTGAGAGCGGCGGCGGGGAGCGGCTGAAAACACGAAAAAGGTGGAAAATAAGAAAAGGGAGAGGGCGAACACAGAGTGGGTGTCGAAGTTAAAAAGAAAGGCGGATTAAATAAGCTCCAGGTCGGTCGACTGGTAGCATGGTGGAGTAGGCGTCTGCGGTGTAGACCCTATCAAGCTCCTCCGACCGACCGACCGAGGGACGGTTCGCTCTCACCGGGGAGGATCACCATGGCCCCGGGCTCTCTGGTGGCGGCCTGCCGCAGCCTGGCCCTCTCTACGTGGCTGCTCTCCTTTTGCTTCGTCCACCTGCTGTGCCTAGACTTCACCGTGGCCGAGCGGGAGGAGTGGTACACCGCCTTCGTCAACATCACCTACGTGGACCCGGCCACATCGGAGCTCCGCACCGAGAAGACGGAGTGCGGTCGGTACGGGGAGCACTCGCCGAAGCGGGACGCCAAGGGGGTGGTGGTCCTGCCCGCAGCCCCGCACGACCGCCAGGCCTGCGACCCCAACACCCGGTTCGCGATGCCCGCACAGGCCGGGGCCTGGGTAGCCCTGATAGCCCGGGGCAACTGCACCTACAAGGACAAGATCCGCCACGCAGCAGCCCACAACGCCTCGGCGGTGGTCATCTTCAACGTGGGGTCGGCTAATGCTAACGACACCATCACGATGCCTCATCCAGGTACAGGGATATTCCTTATTATATAAACGCGCCATTATACATGTGTTACTTTAAAATCAATGAATGGTCTTTTATATTTGCCTTTATAATATAAACTGTCTTAGTTGTGATGATAGTTCAGGTGTGCAGGTGCAGGGTAATTGATAAACATAATTTTCTGAACTTGCTGGACTCTCTTCACTCTTAAGATCAATACTTCAGTGTGTTCCCCCACCATCTACCCCCCATATCACATTATCAACATGTTGCAACATTTTGTGATGTTTGATTTTGTCTCAGCCCCATCACAGTGCAGTAATTAATTAGTTATTAAGTTAGATTTCCTCCTGAAACACCTGAGGATGCAGCCAAAATCACTACAGATATTGTGAAATATAGATAGATAGGCGATTAATCGATTTGTAGATCAACAGGAAAAGGACTCTGCAACTATTTTTGATAACTGAGTAACAGTTTAAGTCATATTTAAATATAAAATTCCAGCTTATCCAATTGCTTTTCTCTGTTTTACATAATCGTGAACTAAATATCTTGGACTGTTAGTCGGACAAAACAAGACATTTGAAGATGTTACTTTGGGGTTTAAGACATTATTATTGATCCTTAGTTGCAGCTTTAGTTGCAAAACTGGTCTGAGAGAAGTGACAGTGTTGAGCAGTCTGAACTGTATCCCAGTCTGTCTGAACTGGTTATCAGACTTGTTCCCGGAGCCAACAGACAAACTGCTGACTGAAGGTCTGTGACTCTGCTGGACCAGTTTCCTGCTGTGCTGCTGTGTCGTAATATCAGACTTTCATATATTGGATGTATAATTGGTCTCTGTCATCCATATTTCCAGGGATTCCCAGACTGACTGTATCCACATCAGTTGATTTATAGAAAACACTCTTCTGATTCGATCTATGTGACGTTTGTTAGCAGTTGTGTCGAGTTACATAACTGACCGACTGTGCTGTAGTGGCAGAGGGAGAACTGAGGTCTTCCAGTCTAAACTGTTGTTTTTATTCACTCTGTCAGTGCCGCTGAGTTGAGTAACAGACTCACAGCTGTTTCTCTGTCAGTCGGAAGCTCCTTCAGGGATCCCCGTAGGTCCCCAGACGCTGGTTTGGGGGCCAATAATACAGGAAGTACTGTGTGTTTACTTTAAATCAACTTTCTCATGATGCGTTCAGGGTCATTTACTGACGGGAGCTGGAGCTGATCTGGCGGTTTACCCTCGTCCCCTGGGAATCTGTCTTTGCACACATGAGCACACATTAACTTGTTGTCCAGATACTTGTCCTGTTTGTTCACTATTTTTTTTATATTCTGATCCACATTATGATTCTTTTTAATGATTCTGATTCTTATTCAATGCTAGTTGTGATACTTGTCTAGGGCAGCCTGCGACTAATGATTACTTTCTTGATTAAGTGTCAGAAAATAGTGAAAATGACTATTATATTATCACGTTGTCTTCATATTCCTTGTTTTTTTCATCCGACAATAAGTCCAAAACCCAAAGATATTAATTTTACCATCATACGCAGCAAAATCGTCACAGGTGAGAAGCTGGAACCAACAAATGTTTTGAGTTTTTGCTTGAAAAATGATTGAAACGATCAGGGATATTCAGTTTATTATTAATGCATCATCATTTATTAGTTGATTGTATATTTTGTATTAATCTGAATCTGCAAACTAACTATAGCTGTCAGATAAATGTAGTGGAGTAGAAGTGTAAAGTAGCATGAAATGGAAATACTCAAAGTACAAGTACTCAGTTACTTTCTGCTTACTTTCTGTCAGTTACATACTGGACCACGATTGGCTGCAAACGAGCTGTGATGTCACAAATCATGCTCGAACGTACACGAGTTAAACTGAGATTTAAGGTGAGCGCAGAGAGACTTTCCCTTTGTGAGTAAAGAGAGCGCTGGTGTCGGCTCGGTGTCAGTACTGGGAGGGAGAAAGGTCTGATGGGAGCGTCTGTAGTCCAGTGAAGTCAGCTGGATTCATCATTCCACAGTTCATCCATCAGATTAGTTTAGAGCTGCTCATAACAACAAGCTAGTTCTGTTTCTGCCACCTCACTGTTTTCTACAGTCACAATAACGACACTTAAAATACAGTGTCGTAAAACGGATCTGTGATTGGTCGGCTGTCTGTGCAGAGAAAACAGGAAGTGTTGTAACTTTAGTTGCCAGTAAAGCTTCACTGCATCTGCTGACTTCTGCTGGGTGGTACCATCATCGTGTGTGTGTGTGTGTGTGTGTGTGTGTGTGTGTGTGTGTGTGTGTGTGTGTGTGTGTGTGTGTGTGTGTTTTCTATCTTTATGAGGACCAAGCTAGACCTTTGTAGGTTGAGGACAATTTTTGAAGGAGGACATCTTGTTCAGTTCTCAGTTCTTCAAATGGCTGTTTGAGGCTTTATACAAATAGATGTTTGGCATTGAGGAAAAACAAAGATGATCAAAGTGGCTGCTAATTGATTTTCGCAGGCTTCGTACAAAGTCTTGGAAGTTTGGAAAATGCTTGATTTGAACCTTTATGTACTCATGTAGGGCAGCAGTGGCTCAGGAGGTACAGCAGGTCGTCCATTAATCCCAGGGTTGGAGGTTCGATCCCCGGCTCCTCCTGTCCACATGTCGAAGCGTTCTTCGGCAAGACACTGAACCCTAAATTGCACCTTGAATGGAAGCTTTGTCGCCGTTGGTGTGTGAATGAGACCAATCTGTAAAGCACTTTGGGAACCGTTGAGGTTGAAAAGTGCTATATAAGTGAACTCCATATTTACATGTAAACCAACCATCTTTTAATATTTGAAATATTAGTTTGTTGTCTCCTGGTATTTATAGTAACAATTTAGATGTGACGATAAAGCCTTTTTGGTTTAGGTACCTGAAAAGTGCTTGAATTTTACTCTTCAAATCTGTACAGACCCTGTTTTTGGTTGATCTACTAATTTCTTTTCAGTTCTAATTTCACCCACACCCTTATTTTGTTACTTTACATACACGTGACATGTCGCTTATAATCCTGTGTGTTCATTAGGGCTGCAGCTAACGATTATTTTCCTTATCTAATGTCAGGAAGTAGCGATTTTGTCCGAACAACAGCTAAACACCCAAATATATTCAGTCTACAGTCCCATTAGAGTTGGTTCCATGGTTGAGGTTGAGGTTAGGGGTGGGTTCGTGTTAAAGGCTTGGGAATGTGTGCTTTCAAATGTGAGTAGAGAGAGACATTGATCCCAGGGGTCTATTTTTAGGCAGAGGCTGATCGATTTTGTTGCTGTGCTTGTGTGTTTGGAGGGGTTGATGTGAGTTCAGCAACGGGTAATTTATCCAACATGTGGCCAAACTACACACAGAGAAAGTATATGAACTTCTGAGCAAACATTTAAAAAGTTCATCAGCAGCATGTTGGTGAAAGCATCAGTCTGCGTGAGTACTAATTTGTTGTAAACGTGTGTCGACATGGCGACACATTCCCGCCCGCCCGCTCTGGGATCCATTTTTAACTGTTGAAGGATTTTACTGCACTTTTCGTATGTGTTATAGCTGAAACTCATGCTTCTGATAAAACCCTTTTTTTTAATGGCAGATATTTAATATGGAAATTAAACTTCCTTCCTTCCTCTCGAGTATTTCTTTCCACTGTTGGGGTTATTTGAGGGTGTGTTAGTCAGGCCTCAGTCACAAGGATAACCTCAAATTACCGAATTGCCAAAATTGAATCAAAACAGCCAGGAAACAGCGCACACACACACACACACACACACACACACACACACACACACACACTTCTTCCTCACACCTGCAGGGCTGAAGGGGTTGTGTTCACACTCGTCTTCCTCACAGAGACTGTGTTTATGTTTGTGTATGAGCAGCTGTTGAAGGTCAGTCAGTGTTGTGGTTTTGGTTCGGCTCGCAGCTCACACTGAATCACTACCAGCTGCACACAGGTGACCTTTGACCTCTGGTTTCCCAGATGGAGGAGCACGGGTTGTCTCTCAAAAACTTCCTCTTTTCCGCTGCTTCTTCTGCTTTCATCTTCTTCCTCTGAAACTCTTCATTCATCACTTTCAGTAGCTCGTTCTCTCCAGAAATGTGAACCAGATTTTTCAGAAATGGTTTGACTCATTCACACCTGACTGCTGTCACTGGCTAATCCCTGGTCATTACTCTGTGTTATAAATCTGTCTGGTAAACGGGTAGTTTCAGTTCATCCAAAGATGTTTACACAAGAGATTCAACATAATGGTGCAAATGAAGGGGTGTGATTTTATAGAATAAGTTGGTCTGTGTATGAAAAGTTAATGCACTTTAAAACAGTGCTGTTAATTTCCATTATTTAGCCACGCTAGCTGCGTCGCTGTAGGGATGGGAAGCTCAGTCCAGACTGAAATATCTCCACAACTATTGGATGGATTGTCATGAAATTTGGTTCAGACATTCATGTTCCCCTCAGGATGAACTGTAATAACTTTGGTGATCCTCTGACTTTTCATCTAGCGCCACCATCAGGTCAACATTTCAATGTATTCAATACTTTGATTTACGACCAAAAACCTGCAAAACTAATCACATTCCCATCAGCCTCAGCTGTACTTTATATTTACTGCTAATTAGCAGATGTTAGCATGCTAACACGCTATACTGAGAAGGTGAACATGGTAAACATTATACCTGCTAAACATCAGCATGTTAGCATTGTCACTGTGAGATATTTCCATGCTAGCGTTAGCAAGCACTGCTGTGACTGAGTACAGCCTGACAGAGCTGCTAGCATGGTCTCGTTTAGTGTATATTTTAATAATTAAAAAACAGGGTGACATTTACTGACTAACTACATTATTATGTTGTGTTTTAAAACGTATCTGTACAGAATCAGTAATAAACAAAATCAACACGTTAAAATCCGTTATTCTGCAGCTAAAGACGTGACAGTTCAAACACATTTTCCAGAAAACAGAAAAGAGTTTTCAGCACTTTGTTTGGAGGATATTAATCAGCAACTTCAACCATCGTGTTTGTCAGATGGTTGGACGTCTGATGACTGATGGTGCCGTTTTATCGCTGCTTCATCTCGAGCCAAGAGTAGAATTTATTAAATCTGAACGGTGATTAAGCTAACTGACTGTGTGCATCCCTAACCCCTCTTCAGGTACAGGTGAGGTGGTCGCCATCATGATCCCGGAGCCAAAAGGCCGCGAGGTCGCGTCGCTGCTGGAGCGTAACGTGACTGTCACCATGACGATCACCATCGGGACGAGGAACCTGCAGAAGTACGTCAGCAGGACGTCGGTGGTGTTCGTGTCCATCTCCTTCATCGTGCTGATGATCATCTCGCTCGCCTGGCTCGTCTTCTACTACATCCAGAGGTTCAGATACGCCAACGCACGAGACAGGAACCAGGTAACGCACACACACACACACACAAATTCACAAACCAAAGTACACGTTTATATGAACTATAGACACTCAGAGAAACATGTTTATGCAGTTAATCAGGGAACGTGTTTACTCATGACCTTATTTTGGAAGCATGGCGTACTTATTTTACATGCATGTAGTAGTTTTGGGGTGTGTGTGTGTGTGTGTGTCAACAGAGTGAGGACACAGGGTTCATACAAAGTCTTGGAAGTTTGGAAAAGGCTTCATTTTAATCGTTATGTTTTCAAGGTTAGGAAAATGCTTGAATTGGAACATACTCCTTGAAAAATGCTTGATTTTCAACATAATCTAAAAGGAAAGTTCTTTTCTCGTGGTCACTCGTCATTTATAGCTGGATAAGTTCCTCTGTTGATCCCTTACTCTG
Organism: Macquaria ambigua; assembly: GCA_008360985.2. Taxonomy (NCBI): domain Eukaryota; kingdom Metazoa; phylum Chordata; class Actinopteri; order Centrarchiformes; family Percichthyidae; genus Macquaria; species Macquaria ambigua. The sequence continues at coordinate 144,805 of VMKM01001292.1, read as the reverse complement.
GCCTGTATACACGGCTGAGAATTCTGGTTTCTCTAATTCCCTGCCCTAATTACAGATGACAGGTTTCTGGTTTACACGATGTTTCAGAGATCAAATTACTGGAGAAAGACGACAACTTTAACTCGGTTACTTTAGTGCAAGAAACACACTGAATATTCCCAAAACAGCTGAAGTGATTAGAAACAGGTTCGGTGCAGAGGCAGGAAGAAAGATAAATTACCATAACTTGTGAAATGCAGTGGAAGGGCTTTTATCCAAACCGTTTGCACAAGTCATAATTAATCAGTGCTGCTTCCACTGACAGGAGGGCGTGTAATTAATTGTAATTAATGACAGCATTCCCATGTGTTTGTGAAAAGTTAAAGTTTTACAAAGAAAAGATTTTGTAATCATGATTTAGAGTCAGGAGAAGCTGAAGCTGGTTCTGTTTTGTCTTCTGGGATCAGGTCAACGCGTTTATCTGATGCAGTCGCTGCTCACAATGTTATAGAAAATAAGTAAAACTGTGGCGCTGATCTCAGCTACACTCTCAGGAACTTCAAAGATCCCCAGGTGTTTAACTTTCCCAGAAATCTGCCACCTCTGGGACTAAATCTCTCTCTCTCTCTCTCTCTCTCTCCCACAGCGTCGTCTTGGCGACGCGGCGAAGAAGGCCATCAGTAAGCTGCAGGTTCGCACCATCAGGAAGGGCGACCAGGAGACGGAGGCCGACTTTGACAACTGTGCCGTCTGCATTGAGGGCTACAAGGCCAACGACGTGGTCCGCATACTGCCCTGCAGGTAAACACACATACACATACAGAAAGAATCAGGAACAGGTTTATTGCCAGGTGGGTTTTCACATACAAGGAAGAAAAAAGTGCTGCAAAAGTTAAGAATGAATAAAGAGCATTTCCACTGCAGGAACTTTCCCAGGAGAACCTTTTGAAGAACTCAGGAATGAAACCTGCCCTTTGGCCGGAGGAACCAGGGACTAAAGTTCTTGTAGCATGAGGCGTTTACGGACTGGAGGAAGTTTTTCATAGTTCTAGTCGTCTCGTCTTGTTCTACTGTCCTTTCTTACTTGGCTCTAAAATTAGCTCCAAAATAAAGATACTTTCATTTGATTCGTTTGATGAAAAATACTATTAGCAGGGCAGAGAGGACCTTTGTGTGATGTTGTTTTTCCTTTATTATGTGATGATGGAAGCTGTTTGCTGTTTGGTGGAGTTCAACTTGGGCCAAACTGTTTTCTTGTGATCAGAGAGAAATATTTTAGGGTTGTGGTGAAAGCAGAGGTTGTGACTACAATGACAATGAATGATTTGTTTTCCCTGAGACAGCTTGTTGTGCATTGTACGAGATGTCGAAATGAGTTTCATGAGATAAAAAACAAAAAGCATGTTTATTCAGTTTATTCTTTCTTGCCTTGTGTAACTGCACTAAACGAAAGCAGCTGTAAACATGTCTAATCTCTGCAGATTAACTGATTCCACTCTGTGTTTCTTCTCTGCAGGCATTTGTTCCATAAGAGCTGTGTGGATCCGTGGCTGCTGGATCATCGCACATGTCCCATGTGCAAGATGAACATCCTCAAAGCCCTCGGCATCGCTGTGAGTCTGATGGGAATCACGGGGGTGGGGGGTGGGGGGGGGGGGGTTATTTTTAACAGGGAAGGGTTTCGGTGAGCAGCAGGGCTGAATATGCAGCCTAACCCAAATGGTACAAAAAGTAGCCCAGATTATCACAACCTGCCCCAAAATTTTTTTTACTCACCCAATTCAATAAAAAAGGAGTCCAATCGGGCGGAAAAACGTTCGATCTGCCATCGCTCTGAAATGACATCTGAGTTTTTGATTCGTAATTCAGTCAGTGGCACCGTCAAAAAACTGCAAATGTCTTGTTTACTTTGATCTGTTATTTTCTCCAGCTGAACGCAGACTGCCTGGACGACCTGCCGCTGGACTACGACCTGGCCCTGGGCGGTGTAGGTGGTGGTGGGGTGGGTGGAGTCGGGGCCCTGGCCCTGGAGGCCGTGGTGTCTGGGGCGTCCAGTGATGGCACGCTGAGCGAGGGCGGCTCCTTGGTGGTGCTGGACCCTGGCGTGCGACGGGTGGGACTCCCACAGGACTACCAGGACCCCGACACCCTGAGAGACAGCCCTGTGACGGCCACCACTGACACACACACAGGTAACACACACACACACACACACACACACACACAGGTAAGACACACTGTATGTTCACTGAGTCCTTACTCAGTGACCAGATGAGTGGTGTTATACTGACACCCAGTGGTGTTTCTGCTACATAACACTTCTTAAAGTCACATTAACAGAACATCAGAGCCACAATAATTTTCATCAAACATGTCTAACTGAAGTCTTGTTTGTGATGAATCTCATCAGAAAATCATCAGTCTTCAGTCTAACCCCGCCCACCCTCCCTCTTCCAGGTGAGCTACAGCCAATGGCGAGCAGTGCCTCCGTGGCATCCTTGGTCATCACCGTGGAGACGGGTCTCTCAGACGAGGAGGGGTCCATGGAACAGTCTCAGCTGGCGGACAAGTCCTGAGAGGAGCCTAACAGAACCAAACCAGAACCCGGGCCAAAACAGACTCCAATCAGGTTCAGATTTTTAACAGACTCCAGTGGACCTGAAGCTCCGGAGGCCGACCTGACTGAAACCAGATCTGAACCAAACCTGACTGCGCTGGACCGATAATGACCCAGGACCTGGTTCTGGTTTTGACTGGTTCCAAGGGGAAACCCAGAACCAGCACCAGTGTTTGACTGGGTTTTTCTCTTTAGATCTGTGTGATACAAAACTTAACCCAAACCCAAACCAACTTGTCTGGACTCCAGGTGGACTCGAGTCTAGTTAGAAGAAGGGTCTACTTGTTTTGACATAGTGGACCTAGGTTGAATAAACGTGTGTGTTGGTTTTGATCTGGACTCAAAGGAAGCTGACTGACCTGGTTTGGCTTTGTTTTTAATCTCCTCCTGGACGCATGGCGAGGTTGGACCCAGGACCTAACCCGGGCTAGCATGAGTGTTATCCAGCGTGTTTACCGTGGTCTTACCTTGGCTCTCCTTGGTTTAACCAGGTGTTTTTTCAACGTTAAACTGGGATATAGCTCAGTCTACCTATCTGTTGTCGCTTTGTGCAGATGTCTTAATCAACCCACATTTGCCTCAGTTCATGCTGTTTCTAGAAATACCCGACTTCCTTCTTGGTCCGTCTGTCATTAATCCTGACAAACTCCCACAGTGACAGAAACAGTTCAAATATAAATCCAGTCCTTCATTTCAAATATTGTGAAACTTGTCTGGACCTTCGAAGGGCAGATGGGGTTCAAACTGAGTGTCCACAAGACACATTTATACTCAGAGAACTCGAGGATGATCTCAAACTCACCTCGGTACACATGTGCAACAGGGTAGAACCTGAGAAAGTCGCCTGCCAAAAGAGAAAGAGGAAACACTCTCCCAAGGACGTTGATCAATATTCTCCTTCGTCAGTGAATCTGGAGGATCTTAATGAATGCACGAGAACTCCAAACAGCAGGTTGTGTGTTTTTAAAAGTGTCTGTGAACGATCCAGGCCAGGAATCTAGATTTACCTGCGTATTTCTACCTGTTCTACTTCAGTAAGGAGTGATCTTGTCTCGGGACCTTTGTGGAATATTCTGTTACCTGGTTTTTCCGGGTAGAGAGGCACAACACCTGAACAAATGGGACACAGTATCAGGGCTGCTCACTTCTTGTCCTGGTCTGGATTCTTGGAAGATTTAGTCTCTGGTTTATTGAGCTCATTTTGATTTGCCTGCCGACGTGCCAGGCGCTGTTTTCTTGATGTGTGTGACGTCTGCAGTGACTGGCTTTCATTTAGGAAAGGAAGACTTTTATTTGAAAGGACACACCAGCTACACTTGGCAGAGGATTCGGTTTCTTTCTTTTTTGTAGTGTTTTGCTAAAATGGTGGACTCGTCGTGGCAGTATTACAGCTACAGTTTGACTGCAGTATTAAATAGCAACTACACAAGGTATTTTTTTTCTCTTTTTGCCTGTCTGTATAATTCAAGGCTCCTGTATCTTTACAGTGTTTGGTCTGGATGGTTTCTGTCCTCAGCTGTGGTTCCAAACAGGGTTCCTATGTGCGTCTGGAAAAGTGGTGGCAATGAGAAATGCTCTTGACTGTTTGCAGGGCTGTACAGAATATTAGACGGTATAAGAAAGGTTGATAAAATGTAGAATTTCACTACAACAAACAATGCTGATTTTTAAGTAAATGGTATGAAGCTAGTGACAAATCTTGCAGCTTGGGACTTAAAACGTACAGATCGTTCAGAGGAAATGGTTACGAGAGAAATGCCACCATGATGGAGGAGAGTTTTCAGATACACCTCCACCTATTCTCCTCTTTTAAATAGTTTCTCTGTTTATACAATTACAAAAGCTATCCCTGACGCTGGGCAGACACCGCATGTTTTATTGATCTTGTACATTTTGTCAACTCACACTTCATGTTTTAATCGAAACTGCAACTTTTCGCTCACCCCATACGTAACAGTTGACTGGCCACGATGTAGAGCTCACCTCACACTGAAGGGATTAGAAACCCCCAGGTCGCTATTGTCCAATAAAGTCAATTCAAACAAGACGACCATGTTCTCAACAGTGTTGACAGAAAGAGACAAAGGCAGCGTTACTTTGTGCAATTCTACTCTGAACGGAAAGTTACAAGAAGAAAAGACAAATATTGAGCCAGAGCTTGAAAAAAGTTCAGTTTTATATTGCACCAGTCTCAGTCAAGACTGCAGTTTTAGCCACAACATTTAAAATACTGCTCCAGTAACATTAAACCAAGCTCACTACAGTATATTTTACAGATCTTTTGGCAGCAGCCATGTTGGGAAATCAAGACTGTTGAGCTGCTCAAACCGCGAGACAGACAACCAAAATTTCAGACATACCAGAAATTCAGTCCGATCCCAAAATGAGTTGGGGGTGATCAATTTGGGGTTGAAATTAATCCGTACGGTGTCTGCCTGGCTTAAAGACTTTCCTCGTCTTCCATCATGGCCGTCTTTCCTGAGTCATAACGTTCGGTAGGCGTTGTCCTGTGACGGTCCTCCGTTAAAATGCCATGTAGGAACCCTGTCCATAGCGTTGCCTTGTTTTGTTGTTTTACTGTCCGTCCATGTGTCCGTCTGCCTGACCACACGTGTCCGTTACCATGGCCTCATGCTGCCTTTTTAAAACATTGACCTTTTAACCCTGACAATCAAGGATCAGATCTTTTACTTGCTAGTCGGGGATCTTTTCTCTGAGCAAACCTAAGAAGCGTTTCTCAAACCCGCGGTGTGTACACCACGAAAGATGTTAGCTGCCATTACTATTTCCAGAGTTTAAATTAACGCCACCAAAACAAGCTGTGAAAGACCTAAAAATAGGCACCCAAGTTACAGAGTCGTAGAAATATATTCAGGGCTGAGTTAAGCAAAGAATCCTTCCCTGCTTTAGTGAGTGTAGTTCAGCTCAAAGCTGAGCATGTAAATATAAAATGTATATTCCACAAGTTCACCGCGCCACGTGGCATTGCTGTCGGTGTGCGGACTGCGTAGGGCTGCGGTCGCGTTGTGGTGTCGCCGGCGCCGTGAGCTTTCTGAAACTAAGAGAGATAAAGATTGTCGTCTATTTTGATACCAGAGGAGACGTTTATTTTTGTAACCCAGCAGCAAAGACTGAAGCCTCTCCCCTCATGACCCGAGGCCTGGCGGTTCTCAATGTGATTGAGTATTGATCAGGCAGATTTAAGTGTTGATTGTTTGTGTAAATGTACATACATACAGAACGTAAAGGACCTTGACAATATGAACCTAAACTATTGCAAGTTTGTCCGTAAACATTCGGGTTCTGATTGTTAATGTGGCCTGATGAAAGCTGAACCTGAGAATTGAGGCTGGAGAACTAACGCTGCACTGTTCATTTCCCATCTCTCTCTCTTTGGTACTGATGTCTGTTTTAAAACCTTTTTTTCCACCAGTCTCAATGGAAAATAAGACCTGTTTCATTGCTTAAATTAATTTAGGATACAGGATACAAATCTCAACATTTGACTTGTGAAACTGGACATGAAACAATAAATTTAAGTGTATTCAAGACCGTTTAATGGCCTTGCATGTACATGTACAATGTACATTTTCACATTAAAGCAATGTCCTGGACCTGCAGACTGTAAATTTAAGCAAAGCAAATTGTACAACTAGCCTCCAAAATAAAGAAAGAACATCAGCAGACATGATGGGATTATTAGTTACCATTCAACTGTATAATTAAGAGGAAATGCATTTGGGGTTTTCGTGATGAAAAGTTTGGTTTCCAGGAATTCAAATTGGTAGAAGCAGTACTTGTGTTGGTGTTTCCAGTCCAACCACTGAGTTCATTTTCTCTCAGAAACCAGGAAGACTTAAGTATTTTTAAGTTTCTTCCTCTCCTCACAGTTCATGTTCAGGGCTGTGGACCAGTTCACTCTCAGTTCAGTCAGGTGTAACAAACACTAGTAAATTTAAAACACAGGTAAAATGGTGGAGAGCGTATTTGCTTTAATATATGAAGACTGTGGATGTGTATGCCTTGTCTTGGCCAATTTTTCAGTGAATTATGTTTTAATTAAAGTCACTTGCTTTGTGTTATAAGCTTTATTTTCAAGGGATTTAATTGAGTATCATGTTGTTTTCACATTGTTTGCATTGTTTCATTCTTACTCATTATAAGTGACTGCAATTCTGCTGCCACAGTAGTGAAAGTGAACTGAACTGAAGGTCAACCCTCCTCTGAATCAGTTTCTCCTGTTCTTCTAGTAGAGACTGAGGCTGCTGTGGCATGTTGGTCCCCCCCTTATTATCAGTATCGAACCTCAAATACTGTTTAGTTACAAGCCAAAATGTGCCCGTAATAACAAGTATCGAAAACTGTCAAAAACAGAAAGCTGGCATTGAATGTCTGGTCCGATTCGTAATTTGTGCACATACTCTTAAATCAAAGTTTTGCCATTTTTAGGTGATTTTATTCAGGCAATGTTCTGTACAGCTGCTTGTATTTAGACAAGTATTGGTATCAATACCAAAACTCACGTATCACATCAGCACTAGTGTTGAAAAATTTCGAACGATACCCAGAATGGCAGCCAATGATAAACCTTTGGGCAAGGATTCCTGCTCTTCCTTCACAACTTTAACGAGTTAGTTAACATACAGTAACTAATTTGTCCTAGCATCATGTTGGGAACGTTTATTGCTGTCGTCTTCAGATAAAAGTGGAAGGGAACTTGGAAACCTGTACCGCCTGTACAAGCCAGTTTTCTAATTTCGTGTTTACAAGGCTGAAATTTGTTCGTGACACTAAACGTGACAACAAAGTTCAGCCTTAGACTTTCCTGCTTTGTAGGACATGGACAAATAACTTTTCCAAAACACGGTTCAACAAAGAAAATACAATTGAAGAACTTACTTTTGTATCTCTTCTAGCATCTCATAATTATGGATCTAGTAAAATATGAGATTTGGAAATCACAATTACAAGATTCAGTATTTTTTTTAATTCAATGGCCTTCATTAGTAATAATAGATTTTTTAAATCCCTTCCAAAGTCAATTTTTCAAGAAGCTATTGTGTTAGAAATGGGACCCTCGTGTCACTGCCAGTAATGACGTCTGATTGGTTCTTTGTTTTTCCAGTGGCTGTTTTCCCTGGATGCTGTGTTCTGATTGGTTGCTCAGCCTCTTTTGTTGATGCACTTTAATTCTGTTTCTCTGGAAGGTTCTGGAAAAGTCTCTTGTTGTCTTTCTCTTTGCCTTTATACTTTATACTCTACTCCCTCCCCGCTCTCCACTCTCATTTAGATTTTCTATTTCCCTATACTTCTCTCTCGTCATCTTTCCGGCTTTGTTTTTTGTTCGTGTTCCAGTTTTTTGTTGGAAACGTATGGGATCGTTTCGTGAGATGGTGTTTTTTTGTGTGCGAATTGGATTGAAAAAGGATCTGGAAAAAATGTTTTCTGGTCCATATTAAACTACAAATCGTATGTATTTGTAGACCGACTGCCATATATTGTAATTTGTGTTGTAGTTTTTGATCTCTCTCCTGAAGCAGGTGAATCTTGAGCCACGTAATCCCACTGGGATTATACATTTTAATCTCCTAAATTTCTGACATCTGGCTATGAAAGCAGAACATAAACTGACACAGCCTGATTGTAGGTGGATTTGAATACTAGTGCTAGTTTAATCACTGCTGTAGAAGAGGGCATCAGTGGAAAAGAAAAGAAAGCGAAAAAAGAACGAAACAAAAACTTCTGATCCTTCCAGAGAGACGGCGAAAGTTGAGAGACGATGCGTTAGTAGCCACGTTAACTCCTCTGCTACCACGACAACAGGGTGTGAAATGGTGTCGTGTGTTTCTACAATATTAATTGTTTTACAGAGCGTCTGTTTGTGTGGTTGTCCTGTGCACGCAAACACAAAGATACCTACATACACGTGTAAATACAAGGCGGCGTGACGCCATGTTGTTTCTGTGTTTCAGTTGTTGCACGTGTTCTGATTCAGGACAGAATTTAAATAAAATTTTATCGCAAGTTTTTGTTTTTATTCCAGCCTGGTGTTTGTGTGTCATCTTTAAAAAGAAACATGGTGAGAATTCTTGACTTTTTTTTGTTTTTCCCAATTATGCAAATTAAATTATAGCTGAACAGTCTATATTCGCATGTTTCTACTTGATACCTCGTGGATTTGTGTGTATTTTGCTGTTGGTGAAAACAAACCTTTTTTCGCAAATGAAACGATTGATTCCTCATTGATCATGTTTTTTTTTTTTTAATCATTCAAGAAGGATTTAAAGAGGTTTCAAGGTTGTAGTTACAGTAAATAATGGAGACGCTTTAAATTGAAGGAAGGAAAAGCAAGTATTGATATATTGCGCATAGTAATTTAGTAGTTGTAGATGGAGTAAATGTTTTATGTATTTGAAGTAAAACTAAACCACCACTGTCAGTTTTGACCCTGCCTATGGATTTTCTTTTTAGTTTCTACCAAGAAAAAGAGGCATTATCTTTAACTTCATGACTTAATATCAAAGTAATTATCACTATCATATACGAAATGTTTATCTTATACGGAACCTGTACTTATTGGATCTTTTTCGGTAATCACGAGATCTGAAATGTTCGGGAAGTTTCAAATTCTTTCTTTGTTCCCTGGTGGTTTATTGTTGCTAATGCTAATTACCCATTTTTTATTCTAAACCAAAGATAAAACACATCACTTCCTGTGAAGAAAATATCAGTAATGATAAATGGAAGACACAAAAAAAGACACCGAGATAAATCACAGTGAACTTTATACTGAACAACAAACACATTCATCTAATGACACTGCTGAATGGGCGCTAACGCTACACACTGTATGTAAACAACAGGTACATCCAAGAATGTCTTAATGCAGATAAATAAGAGGTAAAACATATATTTTTTTTATCATCTATTAGTAGTAACAGAACTAACATCTAGCTGGAGGAAGCAGCAGTGGTGAACAAACTGGTAGCCCAGGCGCCTGGTACGTCCGTACTTGTGCCAACGTAACAAGGGCTAACGTTAGCATGTTTCACTCTGTTAATGGTCGCAAAATGAAAATCTTTCTTCATTCATTATCCTGAAAGTCATTACTACATTAAGTTACATACTCTCTATCTTAATCTTAACTTATTATTTTTTTGTTGTCTGTCTACATATATGGCTTGTATCCCCAGTTTGAGCGGCACTTTTGTTCACCTTCACTGCCTTCGGGAGGAAAATAAGACGGAAGGCAGCTAATAATGTTGGTAACGTCACGTGTAAGTATTTTGTCTGATGCCATAAAACTTTAACTCTTCAAATATCATTTCACGTACGTCATTACTCATTTGCTCTTCAGCTAGCAGTTACTATTAGCTTAAGCACTAGCTAGCTGCTAGCTCATAAATCCTGCTCAGCAAGACAGTTTGGTTTAAAACTGATAGAAAATGGCTGTTATTAAACTGATTAAACAGGGCAGAGCATTGTGCCAGTGTCAGTCCCTGCGTTGTAAAACCATTAACTTATTTATTGCTTGCTAGCAAAACTGGCTCAGATGAAAACTGTAAAAACTGCCAATATTTGGTGTTTGTTTTTCTTGAAGTTGTTTCATGGACTCAGTTTGGCATGAGGAACATACTTCTGACAAAACAGGTGAGTAGGTCATCCATGATTATTGTTTAGTGTGGCGAAATCAAACAAAGTTGACAAAAGCAGCAGATGGAAAATCACAGTAGAGTTGATGTTAAAAGCAGCTCTAAATGGAGGTTTGAAGGTTGAACTGAAACGTTTTCTGGCTAGTAGCTACTTCATTATAATGATGTTTTAATAAACTCTACCACAGAACTGACAGGTATGGTAAATATTTTAACTTACTGTCATACTTTTGACTCAGAAAAACCTCATAATTTTGATATAGTTAATCAAAATTTTGTCCTAAAAAGTCTTGTGATTTTGACTTAGTAGCATCTCATGGTTTTGATTAAGTATCTCATCATTTTGATTTACCCTGAGTATTTTTTATGTTTTGTGATTCCTAATATTTAATCTATGCCTTTTTAAACTAAGGCCTCCCGCAGATCTGGGCTACCAGCCTTTGGTTGCTCAGTGGGCAACCACATACAGTAAATTTGGGATTTTTTCAGCGCAGAAACAGGAAGTCAAAGCAAATGTACTTTGGGGTTATTGTCTTGTTGTAATGGGTTACATTGACTATTAATAATAGGAGCAGAACAGAAACTACACAACAGCAGTCAGCCACAAATGGTTCATGTTAGTTTTACAATCAGTCTGAGCTTTCCAGGTTTAAAACTCGAGACTTCAGATGGAAAATAAAAATGGAGGTCTGTACTGGTCTTCAGGAAAATGTGGAAGGAGTCAGCTCTGAATCTGTAGCTCCTTTTTTTGCTGGAAAACCTGAGAAAGAGTTTATCACAAAATGCATTAAGGCCTGAAAAACATATTTGTAGTTGGTCAGAAAGTTTATATATTTGCCTAATAATCTTCTTCTTCCTCATTGTGCAGATTTAGTACTTTGTTACTCTAAAAATGTTAAAAGTCTGGTTTAAAAAGATTAATTTTGAAGTTATTTGCTGTACGTCTTAATCCAATTTCTTTTTTTTCTTCAAGTAATTTCTATATTTCACTACTACAGTTGGGCTTACAGTACTAAAACACGTGTTTAAACAATATCTCTCACCTGCAGACCTCATCGCGTGAAGGAGTTGACGCTGGAGAGAGAATAAAGAACATCTTTCTGAGTTTCAGGTACAAGTATATTTTTTGTAAAAATACTGAAAGGAATTGGCTATTGTTGAAGGCTAAAACAGACAGTCTTGGCTCCTGATTGGACCAATGGCAGTCGACAATGTTTTTAACGTTGAGGTTTTTTTTGTGCTTTTGTCAGTTATCTGAATATTTTACCTCCTGGTTTCTCTTCTGGGTTCAGCAAACTTGTGTCTCAACAGGAAGGCGGCCACTGCTTCAGCCACCTACACAAACAATGTATTATACTACTCATTATACTGCCAGGTAGCTTAATCCATAATAATATATCATAATTTATTAGTTGATTTTAATGATTTTAATAGATTTAATAATCTGAGTCTGCAAAGTAATTTTGTCAAATAAATGTAGTGGAGTAAAAAGTACAATATTGGCTTCCAAAATGTAGTGGAGTATAAGTATAGTGAAATATAAAATAGCTGAAAATTGAAATACTCAAGTAAAGTACAAGTACCTCAAAATTGTGCTTAAGTACAGTACTTGAGTAAATGTACTTAGTTAAATTCCTCCACTGATGAGGACAGACAGCGACATGAACAGTTCACTTACTTTGTCTGGTTTGTCTTCTTGCACTGCATGTCCACAGGGGGGCAGCACCTGCATCATGAATTTACCTGGAGACAAACAGCGAGACAGGTACACACACTGAACTGTCTGTCTCTCTCTCACACACTCACTCAAATATCTTTGATGCTATTTTATCACACACAGACAGACACACACACACACTCCTGGCCTGTCACTTCCAGCGTGGTTGTTGACTGACAGGACCAGCTGTCTCTGGAGAGGAACTGCCGCCTCAAGGTGTGTGTATCTGTGTATATCTGAGTGTAAATGTGTGTGTGTGTGTCCTTAGAGACGTCTCTGCAACAGCAAAGACGTCCTTCACCTTTTCCCTCACAGTTAGTGTAGAAACACAGTGTGAAAAGAATGTCAACTATTCCCAATATCACAGTGTTTCTCTACATGTGGCATTTTGTTTCACCAAGACTACATTTCCCATCAGCCCTGTTTACATGTACAGCAACAACGATGGCAGCATAAAATCCAACGGCTGTTTGTGGAACTTAATTGTTTTGTGCAGCAACTTATTGAAGGATTACCATGGCTACCACTGCATGTGTTGAGTCAGCGACTCACCTTGCATCTGGCCGATTGTCAGATCTCTGTCCAGCCGGTCGATTCCTGGAAGCAGTTAATATCAAAAATAATTTTCAAGTTATTATTTTACACCAGATAATATACACAAGGTAGTACTATTTAACCCTAAAAATGACTTTCAGAGGTTTAGAAATACTTACCAGCCAATAGCAGGAGTTTGGGCAGGTTGCAAGCCAGGAAGAGGTTGGAGGTTCCTCTAAACCAGCCATCCCAATACTTTTCTGACTTTGACAAGTCTATACGCCACTTGTACACACTCTGGCATCCATACACATAGATTCACAGGGTGGTTGGTTAATAATCTTCATAATAATACAGGCAATAGCAGGAAGAGAACATCAAGACATTCATGTGTGCATACATTTGAAATACAGGAAATGAAAGAATTTGAACAGGCTACAAGGTTAAATGTACAAATAAAGTTATACTGTCTACCTGTGTTAGGGTTAAGTGGTGAAAGTTGGTGCATAAATGTAAGTCAATGGAATCACATGTCACATTAATTATTATTATTAAGTCTGTGTTTCAATTTATGAGAAAAATGTAAGTTTAAGTTGGGTTTAGATGTTTGGGGATTAATGAAAGTCAACGGAAGTGCTGTTATACGTGTTTTTGTAGGTGTTTGTTGTTGGAATGAATGCAAGTAAATGGTGGATCTTCTCAAGTAAAGCAAAGCAAATCTGCATGTGTTTAGAAATTAAGTTTTAACTTAGCAAATTAATGTAAGTCAGTGATGTCCTTGCAAGTATAAATGACATGTTTATGATGGTATTTGTGTGTTTATGGTAATGGTACAGGTTAATGTGAGAGTTTGGGGTTTCATAATGAGTGTTAAGTCAATGGAAGGGTGCCACAACACATACATTATCACACCTTGATAAAATAAGTGCTTTGGTAACAAATATAATACATCCTTGAAAGCATACATCACACATTATAACACAGATTGACGTCAAGGGTTAATAAAGGTGAAAGTAGGATACTTGGTAATGAATGCAAGTCAATGAAATGTTACTTTACCATCAGTGTTTCTGTGCGGTCGTTTTCATACCTGGCCTTCGCTGAGGCTCACCTCTGAGGCGGCGTTTTCTTTGTCGTTGACGTAGCTCTGATCGTAGAACTCTTCGTTACGCTCGACGACCACGTCAGTCACCGGGCTGGCCTGCTCCAGAGTGTCTGCCTCCTCCACCTCACATCTAACAAACAGGAAGTGAGACGAGAGAGGAAGTTAACATAGCAAGTCATGATGAGGTTAGTTTACCAGAGTCATGAGTCATGTCATGTGGTTCTGTCAGTCAATAATCTCTTTACATCTAAGAGAACCTAATGTGTAACATAACATTGTTTCAACAGATAGATATAGAAAAAAGCCCTAATCTACTTCCAAATTGGAGAAACAGGAGAAGGCATAAGCCAATCAATAGCCAGCTTACCTTTTGATCTGACCAACCATTGACACTCTGGCAGATTCCAGGTTCCTAATTTGACCGCTCTTGACACTAAAAGGAGAACAAAGAGGAACAAAGACTTGTTAGTGCGTGAGTTTACTCAACTTTGGGCCAGAGCTGACCTTTGTGAGTAGCCAATGGTTGAAGGCATTGAGATTAAAGATGGAGGTCAGCCTTGTTTTTCAGCTGCATTGTGAATATGGCTGAAGTCTGAGCTAGGTTTGTTGGATACAGGCAGCTGTTCGGCCATGTTTTTCCCACATTTTGTAAATGATCATGTGACCACTTAGCAGGCTCTGACATACCAATCTACAACTGCAAGTCTTTTTGACACCATTTACACTTAATGGGTCTTGGTACACATCTGATCTCAAAAAAGCGTAAATGCATCCAAGAAGCATTCAAGACAGATTGAAATCTGATTCAGTCCATCTAGACACGTTTATCTGATCCCTGATCAGTTTGACCATTGAGTGACCTGTGTGGGTGAGAAAGCATTGATCTGTACAGGTGAAGGAGTGCGTGAGAGCTTGTGACGCAATAAAACTTTTGTGTAACTCGTTATTCATAAACGCGACTCATCCATGCGTTTGTGTTAGTTTACGGATAGTGGTTAGCTAGCTAGCTGTTATTGCTAACAGTCCTAGTTTAGTCCTAACAGCCCTAAACAGTCCTAGGTGAGTAATAACACCACCTTCTGGACTGGAGTAGAGCCGATTTGCATGTAGCCCAGAAAAACCAAGAAGGATTGCAATCAGATTTGTGATCTGGCCAACAGAGATGCATATGTGTGGCTAAGTTTAAATGAAAGTGTTAAATTGTATCTGTATTTTATCAGGGCATATGAAATTAGTATTATGTGTAAACTGGGCTTTAAATGCTCACCTCCACTCTATAGCGTGGTCCATGGACTTGAAGGACTTGGGTCTTCCCTTCAGGAAGTTCTGTATGCTGTGGAGTGCCTCCATTGCACTGCCTACAGGAGGAAAAGAAGACTAGTGAAGTCGATATTTGTGAACATAAAAATCAAGGAAAGTGAGAGTAAAAATATGCTTTTGTGTGTGTGAGCTTTGCACCTTCCACGACGTCTATAGCCACCAGGCCCACAGTGGTCGGTAGCAGCATGTTGCTGGCTGTATGCACTGCGATCGCCCCACCAACGCCGTGGCCAATCAGGACGATGGGGGGAGGAGTCTCACCGTAGCAGGCTCGAATCACATTGGCTACATCGCTGAGGGGGTGGAGCAAACAGTCATTGTAGCAGATAAAAACAGTTCTGGTCACTGGAGTAGTAATAGTAGAAGTGGCAGTATTTGTAGCATCACTAGTAGTCATAGTACAATATGTACTTCGCTTGCAGGGTATTGTTGGTAATTTCAGGTAAAAGAATTAGTGGAAGTTTGTGTTTGCGTGTGCTGTTACCTGGACATGGTTTGAGTTGAGAAGTCGTCTGATTGGCGGACCAGGGTGGCACCTTAACAGAGAACAAATTCTCACAATAATGCAACTTAAAATGCCTTACACTGATCACAATGTCATAGAGGCATCATAGTAGCAGCTGAAAATATAAAAGCACTAAAACTCAATAAATAATATTGTTGGATATTAAAATAATTTACAGAAAACAATTGAAACATTAAATAATTAAACATTAAATATTAGGCGCATGGTCCAGTAACAAGTAACACCTGCAGCATTTCAACAAAAAACACAATCCACAATCTCAACAACCCTACGTCTTTGCATATACGTTTTTGCATTCGTAGTTCACCTGAATTTGTCTTGGGAGACGAAGCTTACTCAAGAGTTAACCGAAACCTTTTCATTATATTGCCTCACCGTGACCCCTGAGGTCCATGGCTAGTACCCTGCAGGTCACTCTGCTGGCGATGGCTGTCTGCAACACAGAAAAACACCAAGACACTCTGCTGATATTCAGGATGTAGCCGCCGTTGATCAATCGACCAGTCAGTCATTCAGTCGACCAGCTGACTGCACAGATACTCACGGTGAAGACGGCCCAGGACAGGGCCGAGTGTCCTCCTCCGTGCAGCAGAACCAGCAGCGGTCCGTCACTTCCTGCTTTATAAATCCTGAAGACATCCCTGCTGTCGGCCAGTCCAACGCTCACATCCTCCATCTGGTCATAATACTCCCGCCAGGACACCGGCGAGTAGTCTAGCTTACCGCCAACCTCACTGGTCGACATGTAGACACACAGAAACACACACACTGTATACTACACACACAAACTGTATACTTTTAGCAAGAATATACCCAGACATGCGTATGTATATAAACAATATATGTAGATAAACAATTGTACAAATGTTTCTCTGTGGCGGAGCTTCTAAAGAAGTTTATTGGAGCGCGTTTGTTAGCTAACTGGCAAAGCTGCAAAAAAAAGAACTCCGGTAAAAATATTATTAAATACATGATACAGACATCATCAATTATAACATGGCATTCATGATGTTGGAAGGTCAGCTGGCCTGTTAACTAGCTAACCTAGCTAGCTATATACTTGTATGGCTAGTCTGAACATGGAGTGTAAGCTATGCTAACTAGCTAACCTATAATTTGGAGTGGTTATTACATTTTTCCCAGTTAGTAGCACATCAAGATGTTCCATAATTTTAGCTACTTCCTGTTGTTTAGCTTAAACATCAGTGTAATGTTGCGTAGCTAGCTTGTTTAACGCTTTTAACTTCCAACATTTCAGAAGAGTGCCACCACCACTCTCAACTGCCTCCACATAAACCAGCAACTGGCAGCTAAAGAAAGCTGCTATAGGTCTGTAGATGATGTTGCTATGTGCTCGGCTAGTAGATCAACTGATTGAATGTTATGTGCTAATCAATAGGAAGCAAGCAAAAACATTTTCATATAGCATTTTTCGTTCTAGAACCAGTAGCAATACATTAGCTAAAGTTCCCGCTTCAAATGTTTTGTGAATCCTTTGATAAATTAACTCGCCAGGACTTATGAAAGATTTCTGGACACAGTGTTGACAGCTTGTCCTACAAAAAGACTGATTAGGTGCCAAAACAAAAGTATTAAAAGTAAATGTGAGCCATTTTACAGGAACACCTAATGAACTTATATTTGCAGAATAACAACTAGATTTTGCATTCAACATTCAACTTTTATTTAAGCTTTTTCCTGCAATCCAGCTTCAATCTGTGTGTGCAGATTGAAGCCTCAAAATTCAAAGTTCCATTTAAATGTGTCACTAATCTTCCTGAACATGAGATAAAAAAATGTTTTCCAGTGTTGTGGAGAGGTGACTTACTGCTCTGTATCGAAGTTCTCCTCCCACATGCTGCGTCTCAGCAGGAAGTCGTTGCTTATCTTCAGTCTGGTGTACTTGTGTGTGTGTGTGTCAGATAATTAATCAGGCTTTCCTTAATAAGCACTAAACAGCAGAAAGAGCTGCTCTTCTTCCTGTCCGCCGTGTCGCACGTCCATCGACCAAATAACAAAACTGACTGCTGGTGTAAGTACCAACACACAAACACACTATAAGACAATACCTAGTCAGCTGCTGTTGTCAGGTAGCATCACCGTCGCAGCGTCGTATTGGCTGAGACAGCTGAAGTGGGTGTGGCAGGCAAGTCAAAACTCTTTCTTTCTTAAATGTGTCGAATCTGTAGAGGCTTCAGTTACGTCATCGATCTGCCGGCAGCCTCCGTTGGTGAACTTTGGAGAAGTTTCTGGTAGTTTGTGGTGCGTCGTGTCTCTACCAGCCAAGCGAGACGCAGAAAAATAGCTGAAAATAAAATTAAAATAAAACCTCACTTTTCAGATTTGTTGTGATTGTGGTGGAAATCTGAAAATAAAGAGTCACCAAAGTCTTTTGAGTATTTATTAAGCTTTCTGCAGAAAGGACCCACTGATGTGCACTCAACGGGTGCCACAGTCAAGAGGGTGAAAAGAAGTGTGGTTACATTGTCTTTATAGAGAAATCTTACATTTGAAGGTTGGGCTCTCTACTGTTTACAGCAGCTGCATGCAGGTTTACCTCAGTTGCCCACACACTGTATCCTCCCAAGGAAGAAACAATTCGCCAGTCAGATAAGCAGTTTCAAGGACGAGGATAACACAGGAGAGAGTCTCGCAACAATCTCCCATTGTCTCTGGGAGAAAGGTCAGCTACAGACAGATACAGAGCAAATTTCCATTGCAGATCTAAGGCTCAAATCTCAGGCTTTTCACATGAGTAAGCCCTGAAGAAGGTCTTTGGTTCCTATGAGCTGAGTACACATTTTGACTTGTCAAACACAGGTGTCACTATTAACAATGAATCAATAATGGCTGCATTCCATTTAGTAGTGCCAGAGCCAGGATCTTGTAGTATTGTGTACTGTATACTGGCTTTCTGGGACACACAAATCAAAAGGAGCCATCGTTAATGTTATTATTTACACCTGTGCTTTTTCAAGTCAAAATGTCCGCCAGTGTCAGCCAATCTACGATCTGTACAGACGAGCTAGGAACCGAAAACCACAAGGTTCTGCCAGTCATCACTTGTTGTTCACTATAAACATCATCACATAACACCGCCAAAACCTTTTTCTCAATTATTCCAGTAAAACAAGAAAACTGGGGGCCTGGGTCAAGATTAAAAGGTAATGTAAATAGCAGGTGTAAATAATAACATTTATGATGAAAACTTTCAATTTAAGTGTTCCAGGAAACAATGTCAGTGAGCCAGTGTATGCAGTACACGGATCCTGGAACCGGCACTCTTAAATGTAATGCAGCCATCTTTAAAGTTATTAATTACACGAGTGCTTTTCCTGCTACGACAAGTCAAAATGCCCTCCATGAGAAAGGTGTACTGTTGACATCCAGTTTGATTAGTTGTTGGGTGTCTGAATGAGGTTTTGGACTGATGCTGAAAATAGACGTTTCTCACAAATAACATTTTGACTTGAAAAGCAAAGGTGTGACTAATAACTAATTAGAAATAAAGGAGAACACCCAAAACATCTAATCGAGCTACCATCAATTTTTAATTCATTTAAAGCTCTTAAAAATAACTAAATGTTTCTTCTGGACCTGTTTTCTAGTTGCTGCTCTCCTGAGAAATGTGGACCGAAAAGAAGAGCATCATGGGCCACAAAAAGTGACATGAAGATTTGTTTTTGTTAATTATTGTATTAGCAGATACAAAAGCTCCATAATTCAGATGTTTTATGTGTTGTAGGTTTGTTGCGTCTCACAGAATAAAAGCAGTCTTCTAAACCTCAAACCTTTACTTCATGTTTACAACCTCGAAACAATGTTTGTGTTTATAATTTGAGTTTTTGTGTATTTGATGAGAGAATTTAAACTACTCTCTCTCTTTGACACAAACACACAAACAGCCCTCAGGTGGCAGTGACAGACAGCTATAGTATCCAGGTAACCAGCAGTGTGCTGAATGAAATGAGACTAAATGTCATTCAGAAAAACACACCTCCGTGTTACGATTCAGCACATGTACATTAATACAAGCATGTGTGTGACAATTAGCATTCCCTTTGATTAGAAATGACAGTATTAGTAATCTATCTGTCCATGTTAATCAGTCATACTGTATGAATACTGTCCAACAGTAAAACTTAGCAGAAAAAGAATAAAAATGCAGTTTTCGTTGTTGCTTTATTGCAAGGAGCCAGGTCAAGCTTTAAAAGCACAGGATCCTACATTTCCCATAATGCAAGTTGTTTTTTGTTAGACCCTCCTTGTCTGGTAAAGGCGCACGTCTTTCCAGTGGTGGAAGAAGTACTCAGATATTTTATTTAAGTACAAGTACCACAATGTAAAAATACTCCACTACAAGTAAAAGTTCTGCATTCAAAATCCTGCTTAATAAAAGTACAAAAGTATCATGAGTGAAATGTACTAAAGTATCAAAAGTAAAAGTACTTGTTCTGGAGAAGAATGTCTCCTGTGACCAATA
Source organism: Macquaria ambigua (assembly GCA_008360985.2). Classification (NCBI taxonomy): domain Eukaryota; kingdom Metazoa; phylum Chordata; class Actinopteri; order Centrarchiformes; family Percichthyidae; genus Macquaria; species Macquaria ambigua. The sequence continues at coordinate 124,872 of VMKM01001292.1, read as the reverse complement.
TATTATTATTTATTACTTCAATAAGTTATTAATACTGAAGCATTAATGCACAACTTTATATGCAGTTAGCTTGTAAGAGGTCACAAGCCAAAAAAGTTGGGACCCACTGGTTTAATCTTCAACAGTTTGTTTTATTTTATGAGCTTATCATATTTTGTTTTAGGTAATATATCCATCTGCAAAGCAACTAGTAACTACAGCTGTAATAAAAAGTACAATATTTGCCTCTGAGTTTTAGTGGAGAAGAAGTATAAAGTAGCAGACAGTGGAATCACTCACGTACAGTACAAGTACTTCAATATTACTTTAATATATAAGTACAGTAGTTACTTTACATCACTGCGTCTTTATAACTCCACGACCCCAGTTTGTAATGCAGGATCATACGACAGTTTCTACAGGCTGTGTATTACTCCCATGACTATCAAATGACCTTTACAGGTAAAAAAGTGTCCCTTTAAATTCATATCTGCTCTTTGTGACAATCTAAACAAAACAATGTCTGTTTTTCGTTTGTAAGTTTTGGATTTTGAAATTAAATAATGTTTTTTTCTTTTTCATTTCTGGTTGTGAAGGAAATTTCAAATCCTCACTGCATGAAGCTCGGGTGTCCAGTGAGGAGTGGTGTGTGCTCAGTGGGACTTTCAGTATCCAGAGCTCTCCGTACGTTCTGCCAGAAGACTCCAGTGTGTTGACCGGCTTGCGGCCAGCTCAGGTAGGTGCGTCTCTTCACCAGACTCCTCATTCGGTAGTACGGAGACAGCTGCTGGGCCGGGATGTCCTCCACGAACAGCAGGATCAACACGTCCTTCTGCTCGTCAAACAGACGGAAGCTGCAGATGCCACACACAGGACAGAAGCTTGAATCAGTTTGGGAACAAGTGAGATGAGAGCGTTAAGTGTACAGATAGAGAGGCAGCGCCCCCACCTGGCCATCTGGATCTCTCTGGAGCACCACTCGCTCTGCAGGTAGTGCTGGCTGATCACACAGATGGTCTTCCTGCTGCCATAGATGGCCTCTGTAATGTTCTCTAAGATGGGCTTACCTATGAAGACAAGCAAGGCACTTTGTAAATGTTCTGGGAATTAAACATGTCAGCATCATGTTTAAGAAATTCCTTTTTCCCCAAAAAGTTGCTCCGGCAAGCTGCTTAGTAATGTATTTTTCTACACTGCTCTAGTTTGAATAATGAAAAGGGCAGATTTGTAGTGATACTCCTTGACACTAGAATGCACCATTAGTTTTGGTCTTGGTGAGGAATGATCTGACTTCCAGGTTCAGATCCTCTGAGAAAAGCATCATCACCTAACCCTACCTTCTGTCCTAGATTTGGATGCAGCTTCTCTTACATTACAACCTAGTTTTAAAACAACAGTCAGGCGCCCCTACGACCATCCTTCTTCATTTTCATACTGGGCAATAAAAGGTGTAAGTGATGAGGGACAAAATCCACGGTCCTCGTTCTGTGAAAAAACATATTCCCAAGTTTATCTAAAGTTAATACGAGGCTTCAACAATGCAGCTGTTAGACAAATCAAGTGGATTTTCCAATGTTTCAGTCTTTTTAGTACAAAGTTCCTGCTTCGTGTTACTACCTTTCCACTGCAGCTCAACATGGAAACACACAGAGAGAATTTCATGTTAAAAAACTGTAACTTTGAAAGATACTCACTTGATTTGTCTGACTCGGACTGCTGAAGCTTTGAAGACCTTGTGAACCTATTCTTTAATGAGTGTGGCCCACTCAGGCTTTGTGTGTAAGCACTGCATGAAAACCCCCTCATTATTTTCAATGAGACTGTCTTGAAATCTCTGAGAAGCAGGACACGATATTTGTTGCCGTGATAACCTTCTAGACTTCTAAAATCCTTTCCTATAGTTTTATACACCAGTTTACGGTGTTTGGGTGTCTAGTAAGTGTTTTCTGGATCACATTTCATTGTCTCATCTGAAGCAGCAATCCACACCGACGCAGCCCTTTACATGTTTTTTTAAAGACAGTTCTGTTTTGAAGATTTCTGTTTTCTGAAAGCTCGATAACACCAAAAAAAGAAAAAAGTGAACTGAGCGCTCGTTCTCTGTCGATAGCACTGTGAAGTTTAGATTGGCCCTAAAGGGGATGTGAAAGTCAAGTTCTTTAAAAACAGACGGAGCATCAGTCAGTTTCTAAACAACCCTGAGAGGAAGAAGACTAGATTGCAGACGACAGTGAAACAGAATAAGGGTCTACGTAGTTAGATGTCTTGTTGCTGCTTCCTGACAGATTGATTGGTAGAGTTTAAAGTTTTTATCTGTACCTGGTTCAAAGTCTCTGTGGTGCAGACAGAGTCTCCAGCCTTGCTCTCCTTCCAGCACTGGAAGCATCTCCCTGTAGACCCAGGCCTCATCGTGAATGTTGTAGGAGACAAAAGCATCATAGTGGTGACGAGTGCCCTTCTTTCTCCTCTTCTTATCGTAGAGGAAGGCCAGGAAGAGGTAGAAGCCGTAGGCTAGGTGCCACCTCAGGAAGTGGTAGATAAAGGATGCGAGGAGAGTAAGCACAATCAGACAAGCGCTGGAAATGAAGCAGAGGAAACTAGCATCTATCCAACAGGAGTGGATGTCAAAGTCCAGGAACTTCTTTCCCTGTTGGCTCACAGGAAAGGCACATGTATACTGGTGGCCACTGACCACCTGTGTCTGGTTGTTGCTCTGCACCCATTGGTTAAAGCCAGAATTTGAGCATTCGCATGTTAGAGGGTTATCAGTCAGGTCCAGGTATGTCAAGGCAGGGAGGGATTGGAAGACGGTCTCGTTAACGACCGACAACGCATTCTCACTGAGTTTTAGCCACCTGAGAGCCAGCAGGTTGGCCCTGGCCAGGAAATCCAAAGACCTGAATTTATTGTTGGAGAGGTCGAGTGCCTGCAGGTTTGGGATTGGCCAGAACAGTTCAGGTGTTAAATCTGACAGATCGCTGTGGATTATCTGAAGACCCTTCAGCTGGGGAGTGTATTTAAATGTGTCTGGGTGCAATGATTTCATGAAGAATTTCTCAGTCATGAAGTACTCTAAAGATTTTAGACCCTTGAGCAGATCTGATGAAATATCCGTATGATATGTGTCATAAACTTTGAGTATGAGCTTCTTCAAGTTGTGTAAATTTGAGAAAGGTGGCTCATCATTTTGTTGAGAACTTCTCTGGTTCCAGTTAAAAGTAAGATGTAGTGTCAGAATTTCTAATTGTGGTAGTCCTCTGAAAAGCTCTTTTTTGTAATAATTATGTGAAAGACTAAGAGTTTGGAGATTATCGAGTCCTTCGAAAGCCCCGTCATACACATTGTAATATGTGTCTGATTCCAAATCCAAAGAGCAGAGGGAAGACAGATTCCTAAAGTCTCCTTGCACGAGCTGTAAGTGTCCATTATTGTGCAAATTCAAATATTCTAGTTTCCGCAAATTAACTTTGAAGGTATTCTCAAAAGCAAAAACAACATTTTCTCCAATATTAAGGACTTTCAAATTGTTTAAGTTTTGAAAAACACATCCCTGAAGTGTTGAAATGTGATTGTGGTTGAGATTAAGGTTTGTTAATCTTGTCAAATCCAGGAAGTCGAGGCAGTCAAGCTCACTGATGAGGTTGGAGCTTAGATCCAAGATTTCCAGTGTGGAGAGTCCTCGCAGTGCAAGTGGCAGTTTACGCAGATGGTTACTGTTCAGTGCCAGAAGCCTGAGCTGTGTCATTGATCTGAATGAATGCTCCGACAGCTCAGACACGTCATTATCAGATAAAGTGAGCTCAGTGAGCCGAGAACAAGACCGCAGCAGGTTATCGTCTATGGTGCCAATTTTGCTAACAGTTGCATCGAGAGTTCTTAGAGAAGGAATTTGGCAGGCGATGTCTATGAGACCTTCCTCTATCCACATCTTCATGAAGAACAAATCAAGTTTTTGTAGTGAGTCAGCGGTCTGCAGCATCGCTCTGTATGCCTCAAAGCTAACAAAAGTTCCACTAAAGAACAAACTAGTTAGGCTCCTCAGAAAGGTCTTGTTTGCTACATCCCACTCGATGTCGCAGCTACACTTGCAAAAGTCGAGGGACTGCAGGTAAGGAAAGATATCTTTTGTAATGCTAAACTTTCTCAGCGGGTTCATACTTAGCTGCAGTAACTTGACGTTTGAGACGTTAAAAGGCAGGTCGTCTGATTGAAAAGAGGTGAACCTGTTATACCCAAGGAACAAACTACTTAAAGTTGGTAGTTTTAAGATTGGAGCAATATCTGTAATTTGATGTAGGAGGTTAGCGCCGAGAAACACTGTCTGTATGCTGACCAGAGGCTGAAAGGCCACAGGGGAGATATACGAGATACTGTTGCTGTACAGAGACAGTAAGACTAATTTGGACAGTCCTTGAAACATGTTGTCTGTCAGGTTTGTGAGTTTATTGTCATCCATGTTAAGGGCCCTTAACTCTGCCAAGTCTGCAAAAGCTCCATCATCAATGTGTGAAATCAAATTCAATTGAAGTTGCACACTGATGAGCTTTGATAAGCATCTCAAATCTGCCCGGGTGATCTTTAAAAGTTGATTTGAGCTGAGATCTAGTGATGTCGCATCTCTGGGAATGTCATCGGGAATAGCAGTGAGGTCACGGTCTTTGCATGTAACCCACAGATTAGTTGCATTTTCAGAATAGGCAATCAAACAGTTTTTCAGTGAAAAGGCGAGTAAGAGATTATGATGAAGCAGGCAAGACAGAAAAGAAACAAGGAATAGAGGCCAACTTCCCATAGCGTGCATGTTGATCTTTGGGAGCAGCGATGTTTTGTTCACCTTCTTAAGTAACTTGGAGCTGAAGAATATTTTTGTTCAACTCTGCACATCGGAGGTGGATGAAAGAAGAAATAAAACATTACAATACATTTTTCCAGGCTAGCTTCATGGGTCTAGGGAGGGAAATTTTGGTCGGTCAGGGTGAGGTTCACAATTTGTGGTTTTGACTGAAATATCTCAACAATGATTAGATAGATATCCATGAAAGCTGGTTCAGACATTCATGTTCCCCTCGGGAAGATTTTTTCTAACTTTGGTGATCCAATGACTTCACATCTAGCGCCACCATCAGATCAAAATTACGAATTGTAGGATACTTTAGTTTGTCACTAAATACTAAGTAAACTTTAGCTTTGTGTTTAGTGCTAATTAGCAAATGTTAGCATGCTAACACACTGAATTAACATGGTGAACATGGTTAACAATATACCTGGTAAAGATCAGCATGTTAGCATGCTATTAGTATTTAGCTCAAAGCACTGCAGTGACTAAGTATAGCCTCACATGTTAACATGTTTCCCGTTAAGACTCCAAATGGTTCCATATAGATGAACTTACCAGCCTCTTCCACAGCTTTTCTCAGCCAAGTTTTATCAGTTTGATGACAGAAAAGGACTCAGGCAAGATCTGACTGTCGCTTACCCCCACTAACACTTCACACTGACAAAGGCTGAGAAATGAGAAGTAGAAGAGCTGTGTGTCTCTAATTCCGACCTTTGAGGAAACAGAAACAGAGGAAGTATAGTTGTAGTTATTTTTGTCATCAAAGTAGTTCCTGTGTCTTTAATGTGTTTTGTTGTAATGTCAGTCAGTTGATCAGTCCGCCACTTTGATCCACACTGAAATATCTCAACAACTATTGGATGGATAGCCATGAAATTTGGTACAGACATACTGTACATGTTCCCCTCAGGATGAATCCTAATAACCTTGGTGGTCTTCGGACTTCTCCTTCATCAGGTCAAGCTGTACTATGTGTTTGGTGCAAATTAGCAAATGTTAGCATGCTAACGCACTAAACTAAGTTGGTAAACATGGTGAACATCAGCATGTTATCATTGTCATTATGAGCATGTTAGCATGCTGACATTAGCCTTTAGCTCAAAGCACTGCTGTGTCTACAGCCTCAAAGAGCTGCTAGGTTGGCTGACGACTCTTAGCATGGTCTTTGTCTTTGTAAGTATGTTAGCATGCTGATATCAGCATTCATCTTTAGTCTGTAGACTCTAACCAAAAATTAAATTTGGTCCAGGAAGTCCATTAGATCCATTAGTTTCAGGTTTTATCAGACACCCAAACATTGCACAGTGGTTTATAATACTACGAGATACGATTTCTCGAATGTGGAAAGTTATCACGATGACAATAATTTTACACCATTGAATACACCATTCAAATCGCAAAGTAATCTTCCAGGAATGTGCATCTTAACCTATTTGAATGGCCAACGCAACACCTTGCTGGATAATGTGTAATTTTTTCTCATTGAAATAAATGAGCATGTTGTGTTTTTTCACACAGTGCTAAAGTCACAAGTCTCAATGTCCCATTCATTCTTTTTATGAATAAAGAGAACAAAAAGTATTAGGAGGAGAACAAGAGGACGACCAAGAATAAAAAGGAGGGGGAGGTTTAAAAAAACAAGGGAGTAGGAAGACGAAGATAAAGATGACAATGGAAGAGAAGGTTTGAGAAAAAAGAGGGACTGAGGAATCAGAAGGAGATTAGGAAGAGGACAACGAAGACGAAGGCAGACAAAACAGAAGTAGAGGAGGAAAAAGGAGGAGAGAAAACATGATGATGATCTCCTCCCTCTCTCCCTCCTCCTTTTATTTATTTATTCATAAATGCATCCTGTGGTAGAGCAGCGAGGAGGGACGAGCGAGGGGGCAGCTGAAGCTTTCCTCTCTTACTCGGCAGGCGGTCGTCAGACACCATGATGGGATTTCCAAGGTGGACCACACCTCTGTTGACCGACGCTGGTTTCCGTGGACCCTGAATAGGTATGTAGAGGAGGGGAATCAATGAAACGTAATGACTTCAAGATAACTATAATATTCCTGTTGTCTGTTATACCCATACTGACTTAATGCTAATTTGTGGTATTTACCATAAAGAGGTTACTGTACTTCTTTCTCCTACAGGATTTTTATTATTACATTCCCATTAATCCTATAATATTAATTTAGAGATTTACAGTGTGTTATGCTTAATTGTATTTCATGTCTTATTAAATCACTAAAATATTCCTATGATACTCCTATAGAGACGTAGTGTGTTTATGGTGATTAAAAGGCATGTTGTTGTCATGAATGTGAATGTGTCGGGCACAGCAGTGGAAAAGCAAACAAGCGAAATCTGTTCCCGAGAGGATTCATCTGTTTGACAGAAAATAGCTGTCGGAAATAACAGAATCGCCAATAACTGCGTTGATATTTAGCAGCCAGGAAAATATATTCGAAGGTGTAACATTATGATTTCCTTCATAATAATATAAGATGGCATCAGAGAGTAGAATATCTTTACTATTGGTACTATGATGATTTTGTATAGTATATAATTTAATTAACTGAATTTGAATAAAATCAATTAATCATTTTCAATTTTTGATAAATGGTATATGGCTTGGGAATTATAGTTGACTTGTATTGATCATTTGTTTCTCCATCTGTCCAATCAGGTGCTGACCATTGATTGCCAATTTCTACATACAAAATTCTGACACTATCACCATGGAAACCTCGCAAAATGTTTCTAAATGCAGGAAGGATGTCGTCCAATCAGAATGCCCGATTCCAGGGGAGGCTGGGCTTACAGATGCCCTCGGCAACTCAGATCCCAATGCTAACTGGGGGGCGGAGCCTAACTTCAACCTCAACCTCGCTTCGCCAAGAAACCCCCGCTCAGCCACTGAGACCTCGAAGCTGCATGGAGGGAACAAAACTGGCAAGTCAGCAAGCACCCTGACAACCACTGTGGAGAGAGATGATCCATCACGGCAAAAAAGCAAAATTCCAGCTTTGTCTCGCTCACCAACAGCCGAGGCGTCGGTGAACAGCAGAGGCGAGCAAAGGCTGAAATCCCCAAACCCCAAACATACTCCTACACTCAGCCCCAAGACGCACAGACACAGCAACATGGCGGCAAGTCCAAAACCCCAAACGACGAACACCAGCAGCCCGAGAACAAGCGAAAGAGTCAAAACACAAGTACATGGAGCGCAATCTGCAAGCGTCTCAAACCCCAAACCACATATTGCACTGACAACGAAGACTGCAGACAAAGTAACGGTTAGCCTAAAAATGCAAACAAACAGGAAGGAAGATGGTGGAAAAGAAATTAGCCTCAAGACACAGTCACCAAAAACACTTCACCTTCCCGTAAGCCCGAGAGTTCACAATCAGAAAGGAGATATCAGTCCAAAACTGGCTGATCGAACCCTAACAGTGACAGCCAAAACCCAAAAACCAGACCCAGCAAACACGACTACAAAGTCAAATGAGCAGACCAGACATGACTCAAGAACTCACAGTTCTGAGGCGCCCCCTGTAGGACCAATATCGCCAAATCAGAGGGCTGAAATGGCACTGCTCAGTACCAAGACCCCTCAAACGAGTTCTCTAAGTCCCAAACCATCCACACATAGGAAAGCTTCTGGGACTAGAAACAGTAACACATCAGGGTCCAAGGAGAATCTTGATAGTAAAGATTTATGTGTTGGGTCTGGATCCAAAACCACTTCCAAATCCAGTTCAAATTCTAAAGCCACGGCCAAGGACAGTCTGAATTCTAAAACTAGCTCTGATTCCAAAGCCAGTCTCAACTCTAAAACCACAATGGGGTCCAAAGATAGCATGGATTCTAAAAGCTGCTCTGCTTCCAAAACCAGTTGGGGATCAAAGGACAGCTTAGACTCTAAAACTGGGTCCAATTCCAAAGCCAGTCCCAATTGTAACTCCGGGATGGGTTCCCAAGATAGCCTTGATTCTAAAACTGCAACTGAAATCAAAGCAAGACAAACCGGCCTAGATTCAAAGACAGTTGTATGCTCTAAATCTGGCATGGGGTCAAAGGATGACCTGGATCCTGAAACTCAGACTCCTTCAGTCTCTAAAGCCAGTTTCAATCTCAAAACTACTCCAACTTTTAAACCGGGCTCTGAGTTGAATCTCAGCTCTAATTCTGATGTCCTTTCCAGTTCTAAACCTGGTCTGGCCCGTTCGACTCCTAAACCTTCTTTGGTGGTCTCTGGCTCTAAGATGGACCTTGTTGGATCTGTCTCCCTATCGTCCTCTAGAACTGGTCCGTCTGGGTCCAAAGACAACAACCTCAAGGCCACAAGCTCCAGTGCTAAACCCAGTCCAGATCCTAAAGCTGGTTCAGATTCTTCTAAGCCTGGACCAGTTCGGTCTACTTCAAAGTCAGCTCTGGCAGATTTGTCTTCCTCCTTGACGCTCTCTCCTAGACCTGGGTCAGCAAGTAGGAGTCCAGGGTCTGGTCCTGGTAAAAGTCTTGGTTCTGGTCCGGCTGGACCAAGCAGGGAGGTCCAGAGGAGTCCTGGTCCTGCTCCAGGTAATTACTTGACAGTACTTTCACAAACATCTCCACACTTTGCCAGCAGTGTCGTGCCAAAGCACCAGTTTGGGAACCACTGACTCAAACAAAGATGGGCACAGGAAATGATATGCCTGTTTGTGTGGTAGCCATGTTTGTTTGGGTCAAAGAATAAAGAGACATCTTGTGAAATGGGTTCAAATTCTACTTCACTGAACAACCGAGGGAACGTTAAAACATGCAGTAAGGTTTGTTAAAAATGTTATCTTATATTGATAAAAACATGCAAGTGTTTGTGTTAATGATGACACATTCAGTCCATAAAATGTTTTAGTTTCTCTTATATTTATCACAAAATACACACTAAGACAGACTTTCCACATTTAAAGACATCAAAAGTTATTTAGTAAATTGTAGAAAAGACTAAATAAAGTGTAGAATAAGCAGAATAAGTCTATTTCCTAATATTTGCTTCTGGTGTGATTTCAGGCCCGCTGGCTCCTCTGGCCACCTACAGCCCCAAAACCAGAACCCCTGTTGCCTTGACAATGAGGGGAGGATCCACACCAGAGCCTACAGCACTTGGATCTGTTGCTGTGGAAACGAACCACAGCAGCACACCCCATAATACCAGTCTAACTCGGGGTCTCACCTTTGACTCTATCACCAAGACATCTGTGAAAACGGGTGCTGCAGACAAGGAAGAACATTTGAAGCCGCAGGAGAGCAAAGTGACAACTGTTGGAGGACCGGTGGTATCCCAGGGGGCCATGCGAGGGGAAGATGTGACTGACAATGCAGGGTGGCAGCCAGGAGATAGGAGGATACCAGGAACCACGCTGAGCAAACCAAGTCACCTGGTAAATGCAAATGCCATCACTGCAGGTAGCAACATCCCATCGTCAAGGGCAACAGGTGTGGTGAGTAAAAAGGAAGAGAAGAAGCAGGAGAGGGGTAAACAGAAAGATAGTATAGGGAGTTCTTCTTCTTCTCTCTCTCCCTCATCTCCCCTCAATCCTCTTCCTCAGCCTTCCACTCATCCAGCAAGCTCCAAGAGAGTAAGGGAGACAGCGACCATGACCGACCCCAGTGAGAGGCTCCATCTGCGGGGAGGGGAGCGGAGAGAGGTGGGCATCCAAGTGGAGGTGGCGGTAGTCGAACGCTCAGCTTCCACCAGCGCTGGCCTGCACAGAGGAGTTGCCACCTCCTCTCTGATTGGCTCTCCCAGCTGTCAGTCAGGTAGCTTGACCTCGCCGACAGGCCCATCACTGTGCTGCGTCCCTGCCGGCCAGCCGCCTTTCCAGCATGTCTGCAAGATTGACATCGAGCTGCGCAGCCAATCAGTGCTTCCCTCTGTTGTGACTGACAAGGCTAGTTCCCTCCCCGCCTGTCTGCGTACATACAGCTTCCAGCAGAGCCCTGCCCTCATGTCAGAGCCACGACTTGGACAAAACCAAGACAGAGACATAAGTGCTGAGAGCATCTGGGAGGACGAGGAGGAAGAGGAGGAGAAAGGGGATGACAAAGTACCAAGTGAGCAAAACGAGGATGGAGAGGAAAAGGAAGAGACGGTGAAGCCACAGGAGGTGGTGTGGGACAAACAGGGGATGACGTGGGAGGTGTACGGCGCCTCGGTGGACCTGGAGTGCCTGGGCACGGCGATCCAGTCCCACCTGGAGTCAAAGATCCGGGAGCAGGAGAAACACATCACGACTCTGAGGAAGTCCATCTGCTCCAACAGCAGCTTCAGAGGGTATAAGATGAAGAAGAGGAAGAAGAGTAGAGGAGGGATTCTGGGATGCTGCAGGAAGGCGTCTGCTGTGTCAGACTACAGTTAAAATCCTTCTTACACCAGACTTTAAAACACAACTTTATGCAGGTAGAGCACATCCTGGGTAGTTTGTTAACACATTATGTCTGACAGGCCTGCATGTGTTTCATCAGAGGTTAGGGGTCAGAGGTCAGGTTGTTTGAGATATCTGTCTGATTAATATGTTTTGATTTCATACTTGATTACTTCAAATAGAATAGCAATAAAAGCCTTGGGCACACAAAACAAAAGCTCTCTGGGCGAAATAACAAGATTCATATAAGTTTCATGGTAACTGTATTTTATTTTGAAGTCGATTGTCATCATTATTTGTTTTTTTTTAAAGGGTCTGACGGGATCAAATGTTGAAGATGTTTGTCAACACCAGAGGAGCATTTATTCTCTAAAATATAAATATAAAGCATTAAAATTACTAAGATATAACTAATATTATTTTGTAAAAAAGGAAATGTTTTCAGAGTTTGTGTCAGGTGTTTATGGGTGTTTTTAAAAAAATATATTTTATTGAGATTACTGAAATTTTATTTTTGGATTCAGGTATATAAATGTATTTCAAGAAATTGTTCCACATTTTATTAATTATGCATATTCGCTTTCTTTTCGAGAGTTAGCTGAGAATATCGATACCACTCTCATGTCCGTGGCCTTAAGTGCCAAGCTGAAGCCAGGAGGCGATTAGCTTAGCTTAGCATAAAGACTGGAAGCAGAGGGAATCTGCTAGCCTGGCTCTGTCCCGTTTTTACATTTCTGTTTGTGTACAGATCAAACAAATAAAAAGGTCTCCCGGCTCCAGCTCCATACTTAACAGACCGACATAAGATTGATTTAGAGATGGAGAGCGAATAAGCGTATTTCCCAAAATGTTGAACTTTTCCTTTAACTAACAACAAATCTGATTGGTCAGGATATCTCAGGAATGGAAACTTGATTGATTTGGTATTTCAAGGACTAAAGCTGATCTTTGTTTGTTTTACTGATCATAATATTATTTGTACAATCTGTTGGTAACATTACTGTTTTTATTAGCTACTGAAATCATTTAAATGTTATTGTACTTGTGTAACACTGTTTATTCTGAGGCAATAGTACTGCTACTGCTACCTCTCACTTCTATCAAAAATAATACAAATACTGGTACCACTCATGTTACTGTTACTTATATTACTTACTAGTACTATTACTGCTATTACTGCTAGTACTATTACAGCTACTGCTGCCGTTCCTAGTACTAGTAATACATCACTACCACTGTTTATTCTTTTACGTCTGGTATTACTTTCACTGCTGGAAGTGCTGTTTTTATAACCTCCACTGCTAACAGTGTTGCAAATACTGCTCCTTACAGTCTTGTCGGATGACGATATGTTGCAGTATTAGTACAGGCGGTTCAGTATTGTGAGAGTCAGTAATACTTTGTGTACTTCCAGTTTCATACAGGAGTGGTTGTTGAAGTGGAGCAGAGAGGACAGAAGCTCTCTACTCTACACTGCTGGTAAATATTTCATCCATTTCCTTTTTTTACGAAATGCTGCACAAACCACCCAAGCACTGGGTCCAGAAAGCCAAGAGCCTGTCTTTTCTTTCCCTTTCTTCCCTTTTTTACATTTCCTTTCTTTTCCTTTATTGCCCTTTCTTGTTATTTCTTTTCCTCCTTACCTTTCTTTTCCTTTCTTTCCATCTTTTTCTTTTTCATCTTTTCCTGTCCTTTCCTTTCTTTTTTTTCTCCCCTTTCTTACCTGTCCTACTTTTCCTTTCTTTTCCATTCCTGTATTTTTCTTTATTGTCATTTTCTGTTGTTTATTTTCCTGTCTTTTCCTTTTCTTTCTTTTTCTGTATATACCTGTCTTTTCCTTTCTTTCCCATCTTTTTCTTTCCCTTTCTTACCTGTCGTGTCTTTCCTGTCATTTTCTTTGTTGTCTTTCCTGTCTTTTCCTTTTCTTTCCAGTCCTCTTCTTTGCTTCCTCTCCATCTGGGTCACTTCTCTTCTGTCAGTAGACATTAATTAATGCAGTAGCAAGATTTTACTGACAGGGGGCGACACACAGACAGCTTTTCTGCTTTATTAATGTACTGTTTTGGTTTGTTTGGTGCCATATTGTGATGTATGTAAACACAGAGATGTATTGTCGTCGTCTCTCGGTTTCTCTCATGTCATCATATTTGAGGCTCCAGTGGGAGTTCATGTCCTACTTAGAAAACCAGTGCATCATGTGAACCTTTAGTACATCCCTCTCTCTGTTTTCTCCTCCATCTTAACTCTTCCTCTCTCCCCCATTTGCACACATTTCCTCACCTTCTTCATCTCTCTGTTTTCTCTCCATTATATCTCAACTCCTCCTGTAGTGGAGTCATGTTGCTGATGGAGCGCTGGGTTGCTTCCCTGAATTATTCAGAAACATTAAAGTCACGCTCATGTTAACAACAGTGTCTCTCCGCCATGTTTTATTCAGTCTCAGATACACAGAGGGGTGCACAGACACATATTTCAGTTTGGTGCTTATGTTGTTTATTAAAGTGTTCTTGAAATCCTTTTAAAAATTTGTAATTTAGACACAAAATCTTAAATATTATGTGCAGGACTTGATTAGTTTGCATCGGTTAGGTTAGTATATTCGGTCAGTTTTATAATCAGAAACGTGCATGTGTGTAGCTTTACAAATCTGATGCAGATACATATGCAGAAAGTCTTGAAGCCTCGCTTATCTGTTATAGGAGTAGGTTGGGTTTAATTGACCAATCAGAGAGCAAGTGTGGAGCGTTGCCGGGGAACATCTAAGAAGTCTTGTCACTCTTCTTCTGGTCTTCGTCCGGCTGAGCTGACATGGACATAATGAGGTGTGTAAGAGTTAATGTTTACACATGTATGGATGTCTCCGTGTGTGTGTGTGTGTGTGTGTGTGTGTGTGTGTGTGTGTGAGTACCTTTAACAGCGATCCAGCTGACATCAGACTCTCCGTCCCTCGTCAGCTCTGGTCTCTGCTGTCAGAGTCAAGTTGTCCTCATATTGATACCCGAGACACAAACACAACGGAAAACAAACTCAGTTCCGGATTGAGAAATTTGCTTCAATTTTCAAATTTTGCTTTTGGTTTAGTGTGCCAAGAAGTAATGAAACTCACAGGACATTTAAATGACTGAAGAGAAAACGATTAGCCATTTGTGACCACAAAATATTACATGGTGATTCTGAAATTACATATATTTAATATTATAAAATGTTAAATTTTCATAGGATCTGTAGTGAAAAAAAATTCTGAATTCAAAATGTTACTCAAGTACAGAAGTATTGGCAGTATTAAAAGTACTCTTTTTTTTCTACTTTTACTTTTCTACTGTTTTTCCTACTGTGACATGTCAGTGTTTGTTCAGCGTGCAGTGTTGTCAGCTGGTCTGTAGAGGGAACTCTAAGATCACAGTAAACAGTAAAGAGCTTTCACCTTTATTACATTGTTAGTTATGGTAATGTTTACTACATGAATGGGATTTAAAAAATCATGAATTTATCTGAATAATGATGAAGTATTTGGAGCACATAGGAGGAGCAGCAACTAACGTCTCATCATTTTTAGTCTGATGAAGACGTGCTTTATGTCAAAATGTTATTTAAAATAGTTTTATAAATGTGTCAGCTGTAAGTAATTAACATTAATTCTGTGAGGAAAAAACACTAATACTTTACACAATGAGCTAAATATTTTTCTATAGAAAACTAAATTTAATCAGAAGTTTACTTTTCTTTAGCTGAAGAATTTGAAAAAAAAAAGATTGATTCTTTATGTAGAAACAAAACAAACAAGTGATTTTGCCACAAAGTATTAGTGGTGGAAGAAATATTCAGATCTTTTAGAGTAAAGTAGCAATGCTACATTGTAAAAATACAAGATTTTACAAGTAAAAGTCCTACATTAGCTGGTAAAAGTGGAGCAAATTTGACTTTAGCCTATACTGTTGGGTAGCTTAATGTATAATGACAGATAATTTATTAGTTGATTTATATTTTGCATTAATAATCTAAATCTGCAAAGTAACTAGTAATTAAAGGAAATGTAGTGGAGTAAAAAGTACAATATTTTCCTCCAAAATGTAGTGGAGTAGAAGTATAAAGTACTGTAGCATAAAATGAAAATACTTAAGTAACATACAAGTACCTCAAAATTGTACTTAAGTGCAGTACTTGAGTAAAAGTACTTAGTTACATTCCACCACTGAAATGCCATAGGTGATTTTACTGTTTGGAATAGACATGATAAAATTAATATAATGTTATCGTAGTAGCTAGCATTAATGACACATTTAGCTTTAACATAGCACTTTTTCTTACGACTTAGAGTGAAAATTTAGATGAAAACGTTACAAGAGTTACTACTACTATTACTACTACTACTACTATCACTATAGTCACAAGAGTTTGTTCTTCTTATAAAACAAGAAGCAAACAAATGTAGACAGTGAGGAGACAGGGAGAGAGAGGACTCTACGTTCCTTCTTCCTGATCTGGCTTGGCGCCAAAAACAGTCACACCCTCTCCACAGTGTTCGGTGATGACGTCGGGACTTCTTGGATTCTGATTGGACGGCTGTGGCTCGATTTAAATCCCCGAGCCCCCCCCCCCTCAATCTCAACAGCCACAGCGCGAGGGCGACTGACGGCTCGAGGCAGCTGCTGAGACACCTGTTGCCACGGAAACAAGACCGGCGGGAAAAATTACCAATAAAAGAAAACAGAACAAGGTGAGTTTTTACAACCGCCATTTTGACTTTGCTGTTCTGTTAACCTGTGCGTTAAAAGTGATTGTTTTAAACAAATGATAGCCTTACAATGAGTTTATAGTGACCTTATTATACATTATAATTTTCTATAAATCCATTTAGTGTGTTTCAGTATGGTATCTTTTGGTACACTATGCTGATGCAGGGGTGGAAGAAGTATTCAGGTCTTTTGTAAAAGTGGCAACACCAGACCAAAGCACTTATACCAAAATACTCCATTACAAGTAAAAGTCCTGCACTGAAAACGTAAGTATTATCAGCAAAATGTACTTAAAGTATCAAAAGTAGCATTTTACTGTTTGAACAAATTTATGATTTGAACAAATTTATATAAGCTACTGTTGGTAGTTTAATATATTTTATGTACAAAACATATATGATGAACTTATAAAACATGATGCATCGTGATCATATTTTGTATGTAAAATTTTAGTCTGCAAAGTAAAGAGGTCAGATAAATGTAGACTAATGGAGGAAAAAGTACAATATTTCCCTCTGAATTGTAGTGGAGTAGAAGTATAACGTAGCATAAAATGGACATATTGTACTCAAGTAAAGTACAAATACCTGAAATTTGTACTTAAGTACAGTACTTGAGTTATTGTACTTAGTTACATTCCACCACTGTGTATTTGCTATTCAAAAATCTATTATGTTAGAGTAGTTTTCACTGAAGCAACACCTGAGATACAGTATGTTTTAACTGTTTTCAGACTTTTCTCATATTTATTTTCTGCAGTATGTTTTGGGTCTGAATGATCTAATGGTATTTTAATAAATAAATGTGTGATTGAACAGCATAAATTATATTTTAAAATCTGTTCCAGAAAGGGATAATCTATACAGAAAAGACAGAGGATGATGTGTTGTTATCCCGAACTTGTATCTATATGTCTGTCTGCATGCTTAGCCTGTTGATCTGTTGGTGTGCACTCAAATACGCATTTGCATTGTTATGTTTTGCCAACAACCAGTGGTCCCATGTGTTTCAGTGTGTACACACTGTTCTGGAGTGCCATGTAAAGGTTATACTGTTTGCGTAAGTTAAACCTCTCTTACGTGTGTTTCGTGGCTGGAGATGGACTTCAAATCCAGATATATCAGCAGTTGGTGACGTGCTCCATGTTATTAATATTGATTACCAACACAGCTTTATTTACTCTGGCAAACCACTTTACACTGAAGGCTTGGCAAAAAGGTAAAGCCTGCGTCACAGGGAAATGGGGTAAAAGTTCAGAGTTATCTATAATACAGCATTTTTGTGTTTGCTTGTTTGATTTTAAATAGTTCTATTAAAGCACATTTTGCTTTTACTTCCCCCCTTGGTTGCACTTTCCTTCAAAATAAAAGCTCTAGAATGCTAATAACTCAAAAAAAAACCCACAAAAAATGTGTTATGTTAAAAGTGTCTCTTTGGAGCAAAACTCTTCTTTTGAAATGAAGTCAGACTCAGTATTATTAGAGCCCGGCCTGGTGCGTTTGTCCTACTTGTAATGGATAGGAGGCGGCATACTGCTAAGACACAGCAGGAGATGGGCTATTTGTAGAGTACACTCACACTGATGAGGAAGGTATGATAGAGTGTAAGGTAGAGAGAGAATGAGGAAGATAATCCTTGTAAATGTCAACCAGCTTGAAGGATTAAATTTCTAAATGTTGCCAGCAGCTGACCGTCTCTCTCCTTTTTCCTCTTCCCTGTCTCACATCTGAAAAACTGACCCAGAAACCCAGAAAATATTACAAATTCATGGCCTTAATGTGGGTGCAAGGATGGATCTTTTATTCTTCTTTTTCTTTTAAATGCTTAATTCCAATGCCATTAATCATTTAAGTAATTTATCATGCAAATATGCTAAACATTAGCTGATTCTAGCTTCTCAAATGTGTGGATTTGCTTTTCTCTGTTTTATATCATTGTAAATTGAATATCTTCTGTCTGACAATAAACGTATATTTCAGAAACCCGCTGCCCGGCCAGGTGTTTCCTCCTCAGCTGTTAAAGACAGTCAGCCATGTCGTCTGCAGTGCTGCTCAATCTGCTGCGCTGTGGTCGCTCCACCATCGCCAGACAAGCCTTCCTCGCCGTACGCTCGTCACCAGAAACCTTCACAGCTTCTGGGCAGGTGAATCTACAGTACACACGTGTGTTTTTATTGATTCACAGCACAAAGTCAAAACACACAATGCCGCTTTTTGAAGATTAGAACAGAATTTAGGTCTTTGCTTGATTAAATTAAACATGTTAACAAACCCAGATCATCTGGACTTTAGTGATACAGTACAATTTGATTCTAAGTCAGAATTAACCTTGTGAAATGTCTGAATGATGGCCTGCAGGTGGGCGGGGCGTTGTCCGGGTTGGTGGGCGTGCGGCGGGCCAGCGGGACGGTCCGCTTCGACAGCGACGGCAGCGGCCGGCCGGTCACCTGGGACTCATTTGGTATCTGGGACAACAGGATAGAAGAACCAATACTGCTGCCCTCCAGTATCAGATATGGAAAACCCATTCCACAGGTAACTGGATGATGAATGGATGAAAGGGTGAGTAGAACAATAAATGGTTATGCGGATGGATTAAAGGTTAAATAGATGAGTAGATGGTTAAAAGATAAATACATGTGTTAAATGATGAATGGATGAATTAATAAATAGTTGGCGAATGAGTGGATCAATAGCTGGATGGATGAATGGATGAATAATGGATGAAATGATGAGTTGACTCCCTCCCTCAGGTCAGTCTGTCCCGGGTCGGCAGTGCGTCTGTTTTGGGTCTCAGGAAGCAGAACGAGGACCGTCTCCGTGTCGCCCGTATCCATGACAACCTGCTGTACTTCGCTGTGTTCGACGGCCATGGCGGCCCACACGCCGCCGACTACTGCTACACCTTTATGGAGAAGTTTATCAGGTTTAAACCTCTAAATATTACAGTATTTCTATTTCACTTTATTTATTATTTATATAGAAATGTCATTTTGACTGTTTTATTATATAAAATTAAAAGAATTATTGATGTTTTTGTGCAGAGATGCTATGGAGGAGGAGGACGATCTGGAGAAAGTTTTAAAGAAAGCCTTTTTAGATGTTGACAAGGCTCTACACACACATCTCAGCTACTTTAACAACGGTGAGACACACACACACACACACAGTACAGAGGTAGTACATAATACATGACTGTATTTAGTGGCATTCATAGTATAAAGAGTAGGAGTACTAAGAAAAAGCCCTAACAAAAGAAAGCAGCACTTTCCTGCAGTCTGTGGACGTACAGGGAGGTAAAAATATATGTAATGTTTTTCACATTATTCAGTTTTCTAGTTATTATTTTCTAATATTTCTTAATGTCAGGCAGTGAGTGCTCTGTCCCTGACAGTATGATATGTTGTATTTTTAGAAATATATGAAAAGACAATTAAAGAGGATGTTAATATGGAAACCACTGTATTAAACATGAATCTAAGTACTAAAATGTTGTAATATTAACAACTAAAAGGTTCAAAGTTCAGCTTTATTGTCAGTATACAACACAGGATTGCACAGCCTCCTCCATGCTACACACAGAAAATGTATGAACAAATGTTAAAATATTTTAAATTAGAAAAGAATAAAACAATAAGAAATAAAATAGAACAAAATATAAAAGAAGCACAAAAGAAAAACAAAAAAGGAGAACTAAATGATCTACAAGGAAGATATAGTTACTTTTATACATTTATGTGTATACATATACAGTATAATTTGAGTAATATTTTTAATATTAAGCATGAAATACTACACAGTACATACTAAGAACTTAGTAAAATGTACTTGAAAACTATTAAATATTACATATCCATCAGGTATTGATCCTTCTCTCCCTCCGCAGCCTCCTTCCTGACAGCCGGCACCACGGCGACAGTTGCTATGCTGCGTGACGGTGTGGAGCTGGTGGTCGGCAGTGTTGGTGACAGCCGGGCGATGCTGTGCAGGAAGGGACGAGCCAACAAGCTCACCAAGGACCACACACCTGACCGCAAGGACGAGAGACACAGGTACACACCGACGATGATGATGATGATGATGATGATAGTACTTCTACTGCAGCTACAAGAGTACTTTTAATAATATACAGTTTCCTGTGGAGACTCAATGTGTTCAATATTAAACAGACATTATTAAATGAATCCGAAACTGTAAAAATGTAGAAAGAGTTTAAGAAGAAAAGTGGAATTATGAAATAAAACAAATTGACCTGCAAAAAACTCTTTTATTGTGGAAAGAAGCAGGATGAAATAACATTTCATTAAATTGAGCTGAGTTTTAAAGATTTATTGGATTTCTTTCCCCACAATATCATTTTTATCATTTTTATTTGATCTGTATTTATTCATATAATAACTTATTTTATATTTTCTTATTTATTTAATATTGATCGCACTTATTGTTGTAGATTTCCTGTTACTGTCACTGTTACAGTTACTACCAACAGCATTATCATTACTACACATATTCACATTACGACTACCTTACTACTATTACTTACTATTACCACATGTACTACAAAAGCTACTAGTACTTTTATGACACTTGTTGCTACTACTGCTTGTACAATTACAATTACGTGTACTAGTTCTTTTACTAGTATTACTATAAGTACCGTCACTGCAGCTTTTACTTCTTTTTACTGCAGTTGAATAAGAATATCCATATTACTACAGTTACTTCTACTTGTATTACAGTTTATGTTGTTGTTACTACTGTTATTAGTTAGAATACTTGCCATAATATAATTACTTCTGAAAGGTTTCACTGTATATCAGAACTTCCTACTCGTACTGAAGATGTTACAGCTGCTACCACTGCTATTACATTTACTACTAATAAACTAGTAGTAACAGTATTTGTACTGCTGCTAAAGGAGGATAAATATTCCGCAAACAGGTTACAGTTCTTCAAAATCTTCCTTTTTTTGCACTTAAAATAGATAGAAATAAATAAAATAGAAAAGTAAGATTTAAAAGACTCATTAGTTTAAGGTGTGTTTACATGTTGGCAGCTGAAAAGTGGTGCATTCATATGCAGTTTTGTTGCAACATGGAGGACAGTTAGAGCATTGTTCTGTGTTTAAGAAACCAAAAACTGAAGTGGGAGTAATATTACTACTGAGCTTTTTCTTCTTCCTCTTCCGGGTACAGAATTGTGCAAAATTATTAATGAGAACTCTGGAAGGTTTCTCAGCATGGTGACCCACAATATTAGAAACGTTGGCAGAGAAAATTCTTATGATTTGGTCAAAAATGAAGGTAAAGGTCCAACGGTGGTTCATGTCCAGAGTGGACAGTGCAGACCGTGGAGCAGCAGAGTTCAGGTTTCCCAGCAGCCGATCAGGTTATAAATAGAGAGTACAGTATGTTGGACTGGCGGGCTGGCAGCGAGTCAGTGCCTTGCTCAAGGACTCTCCTGCATCCGTGAGGTCCGGTTCATCCAGTCAGTCCACAAAATGAGGGCAGAGCTGCGGGTCGACAGGTTTTGGGTTTCCCTTCAGCTCAAAGCAGCTGATGTTATGTAACAGAAGAACGAGGCTATGTTTAACTCTGGACGTCACCCAAACACATGTTAACACTTGAGCCTGTGACCCACAGACACAAAGTCAAAGTCCTCAACTGTCACTGCTGTGTCTTTAAAGCACAGTCGTCTAAATGTAGTTACGAGGATCGACCCACTACCAGAATTTAAAAACAGGAGCCGAACCTGCAACCACTCCGAAACTGAAGGACGGGTCTTTAATTACGCCAGACAGTAACTGTGTGCAGTGCTGGATGAAGTATTCAGACTCTTTACTGAAGTAAAAGTACAAATATCACACTGTGAAAATACTTCACTACAAGTATAAGTCCTGCATTTTAAACCTTAAGTAAAAGTATGTAAGTATAAAGTTCCATAAAATGGGAATACTCAAGTAAAGTACAAGTACCTCAAATTTGTACTGAAGTAAATGTACTTAGTTACATTCCACCACTGTGTGTGTGTGTGTGTGTGTGTGTGTTCAGGATCCAGAGGTTTGGCGGCTTCCTGACGTGGAACAGCGTCGGTCAGGCTAACGTTAACGGGCGGCTCGCTATGACTCGCAGCATCGGAGACTTCCACCTGAAAAGCAGCGGCGTCATCGCTGCACCGGACACACAGCGACTCACTGTGAGTCCCGCTGCAGCCTCATGTGACCTTTGACCTTCACTTATGTGTTCAGATTAATGAGGTTACACAATTTTTACCCACTGATTGGTTGGAATTAAAGATTACATTCTGCTCTCTGCTGACCTCTTCTCCGTCTGTCTCTGCAGGTCCAGCACGCCAATGACACCTTCCTGGCTCTGACCACCGACGGCATCAACTTCCTGCTGAGCGACCAGGAGATCTGTGATGTCATCAACCAGTGCCAAGACCCCACAGAGGCTGCTGATGTCATCGCTCAGCAGGTACTCAGAAATCTCTCTTACTGTCGCCCTCTCTCTGTAACTGTGTCTCAATTCAGGGGCCGAACCGAGCGTTATTAAATGAGACGCTCTGGTCTACGGAGGATTTCATGTTTGTGTCACCAGCGTCATGAAGCGCCGCTCCTGTCGCCTGGCAACCTTGACAGCTGCAGTTGAGGTTTGAGGATTTTAATGCCCCTTAAAATCCAGGATCCAGCCGTTGTATCCTCCAAATTCGGGAAAAGAAGGCCGCATTTGAAGGAGCCTTCAAAATGGGACGGCCTTGTTGCGCCGTTGTGACACATTCGGTCACAGCGAATGCGGCCCCTGAATTGAGACACAGCTTTTATTTGCTCATTCTGGATGCAAAGTGTTCCCTCATGAATGTTGAAAGGAATTCTGGGAAACGTAACAAGTCAGGTGAGTTTAAGGTGAGGGGATGCAGGTTAACGACAAATAATGTGTGTTTTGAAGGCGTTGCAGTACGGCTCGGAGGACAACGCCACCATCATCATCGTCCCTTTCGGAGCCTGGGGGAAACATCAGAGCTCCACCGCCGTCTACAGCATGAGCAGAAACTTCGCTTCAAGTGGGAGATGGGCGTAGAGGACACACACACACACACACACACACACACACACACACAGAGCTCTGCAGCAGTCAACAAAATGACTGACTTGAAGGACACAAACATTTTAAATCTTTTTTCCAACTCAAAATGATGCATAAACCACCCTGACTTCATCTGACGACCTCTGACCCTCAGTGTGACCCACAGTCGTGCTAGCTTTAGCTTTAGCATTAACTTCCCTGTGTTAGCTCCCAGCCGACTAGCCAACAGTGTATAAAGAGTGTATATTAATATATTGTACATACAGAGAGCTTTGCGGCAGTGTTTGTACGTCTGCGCCGAGTTTGTTAACCTTTGTGCTTTGCATGTGCATTTAGACAAAACATTTAACATCCCTCCTGTATTTGTTTCACGCTGACGGCGGCTGTCGAGGGTTTTGCTGCCGTCGCGTGAAGTTTAACCTCAAACTTCTAAAACGTCGACTGCCAGGTTTTCTAAATCATGTAAAAATGATATAAATATGAATTGCCAATTTTATATTGACGAGGAATGTCTGAAGTAACCGAGGGAAACACCACAGATAAAGAAATAAAAGCCAAAGTAAAAACTGCCAATAACTGCACCTTCTGTAATGATTCTGTCTGTTTCTGGTATTTTATTTCTAAGTGAAACTGTAAACAGAGCTCAGCCAAAATACCCTGTATAAATATAAGTTAGATAATATTATGGAATTGGGGGGGTATAGATATTATATTATCAGATTTATCTTTAATTTTTGCTTTTTTTCTAATTAAAATCTGGAAGTTTTTACCTCCTCAGGCCTCTAAAAGTCTCTTAAATGAAACATCACCTTCAGTTGGACCGATCATTAATAAACCTGTGATCTGGAGTTAAAAGAAGTTATTGCTTCATTTTAAGGGGTCACAACAACTCCTTTAGACCAGCGAGGTAACAACATCCCAAAAAAACTGATTCAGATTTGACTGTTTTTATTTCTTTCATTACTGGCTAAAATAATTCAGTTAAACCTAAATGTGGCTCTTGACAGGATGTTTTGAAAAGTGACAAGCCGCCATATTGGAGGAGTGACATCAAAAATAAGTATTTTAATATTTTATTTTATTTACGGTTAAACTGTTTTATCTAAAACTCTCTAATTAGACCGTCCTTTGTGTCCGTTATCAACCGACTTGTTGAAGTGTTTTTGAACAAATCCTCCACCAGACTTCTGATCTTTGAGCTCTGACCTTTGACCCCTGACCTCTGACCCCTGAGGGGATCTGTGTACAGGGATGAATAAAGTTTGACCTGTTAAACTGAAACTTCACTTTGTTTCTCTGTTTTCTGCAGACGTTCACATGCAAAAGTTGACATTTTGCAGATTTTGTCACGAACTTGTGGTGACGCTAATTGACTACCGTACAGCAGTGTACTTTTTATGTACTACAGTATATAAATATATTGAAGCAATAGTTCTACATTTTGGAAAATATGACTGCTCTTCTGCTGAGAGTAAGATGAGAAGATCAATATCACTCTGTATCCATCTGTTACAGTAAATATGAAGCTAAAGCCACAAGACGGCTCAATTAACTTAGCATAAAGACTGGATAATAATTTTTACACAGTCCCAAAGCTAAGCTTGTTTTGTCTTTCTGCTCCTGCAGTTCAAACTACTACAGGAATGGACTTTATTTATTTATTTATTTCTGTCTTTACTAGAACAAGTGAGCTGAATAATAATAATATCAGCCTCTAATATCTGCTAGCCTGAACATACATGACTAACAACAACAACACTTAGCATTTAGCTTCATGTGTATTCTGTTAACATTACTTTTAACTCCACATGAGCAGTTTCTCTTGAAGGTGTTGTGAGTTCACAACACAGCAGCTTCATGGAAAGTTACTCCAGTGTGTGTGTGTGTGTGTGTGTGAGTGTGAGTGAGTGAGTGAGTGAGTGAGAGGAGGCATTCAGGTGTCAGTCGGTAAATATAGAAGCCTTTGAGTGAGTGAGTGAGTGAGTGAGAGAGAGGAGGCATTCAGTTGTCAGTCGGTAAATATAGAAGCCTTTGAGTGAGTGAGTGAGTGAGTGAGAGAGAGGAGGCATTCAGGTGTCAGTCGGTAAATATAGAAGCCTTTGAGTGAGTGAGTGAGTGAGTGAGAGAGAGGAGGCATTCAGGTGTCAGTCGGTAAATATAGAAGCCTTTGAGATTCCTCTGATTCCTTCACGTGACCATAAGGTGACGCTGACGCGCCAGAACTTGACCCAGAAAACCTTGTGACCGACTGCGAGCTGACCTTCAGACCCTGTTGTGATGTCAGTAACTGTGTGTGTGTGTGTGTGTGTGTTGGTACACACCAACAACAAGTTTGAACTAACACACATTTGTATAAAGAGACATAGAAACACAGATTTCCCTGTGTTTGTCTGACTTTCATTTAATTATATAGAAAAAGTTATTATGTATTATTATAGTTATATATAATTATGTGCTGTTGTAGTTACTTCACGTCACCAGTAGATGGAGATAATTTTATGCACATTAAACACAGACTGGCCTTCAAATCCAAAAGGAAGAAATTTATATTTATATTTTTTAGTTTCGAGATGGTGCCCCATGTTTTTGCATGAAATCGTCAGAATACTGTTACATATTACCATGCAGTAAAAACTCTTAATACAATTAAAAAAAATACATGTTGCCATTATTTTTGACTGCAAAAAAGACATGTGATTTCAGTTGGACGAACGTAACAGTATATTTACTCAAGTACTGTGCTTAAATACAATTTTGAGGTACTTGAGTTATTTCCTTTTTATGCTACTTTATACTTCTACTCCACCACAGTTCAGAGGCAAATATTGTGCTTTTTACTGCACTGCATTTATTTGACAGCTGTAGTTACTTTGCAGATTCAGATTATTAATACAAAATACAATCAACCAATAAATTCTGATGTATTAGTATTGATTAAGCTACCTGGCAGAATATAAAGTAGTTAAAATGAGCTCCACCTTCATCATCTGCAACATTAAAGTGATGAACATATTAATGCATCAATAATTATAATCCAGTAATGTAATATATGTGATTCTGAAATGGGCCATTCTGCATAATGAGTACTTTTGGCACCTTGTATTTGATGCTGATACTTTTGTACTTTTTAACAGAACAATGTCCTCATCATCTTCAATAATACATGTTATTCTCACGACCATTTAAGCTGCAGAAGTACATTTATTTCTATATATTTAATATATTATTATTTATGTAATCATTGTTTTCTGTAGTTTACTATTGTTGAAAGATGTTCTCGTGTTCTTGCTCCTGTAGATTTGACAAAAAGGACCCAAACACAGATCCAAGCTGTCTTTAGATCTGCCTGAGTGGAACATCCAGGTGTGACCAATCACACCTCACCTGGTTTCAGCCTAATTAAGAGTTTTGTTGAGATGTCTGCAGTCTAACTCTAACGTCCATGATGTTTTGTTTCTGTGGTGCAGTTCAGACTGTATAATCACAGTGGCGCTGTGTTGTGTGTTAATCATGTAATTGTCTTAATTAGTTTGAACGATCCTGAGAGGAACCAAGAAGAAGACAGGTGAAGAAGAGGAGTGAGGAAGAAGAGGTGCTGCTGCTGCTTGGTAAGAGCTGATCCACTGTTTTCTGATGCCACGTAGGCCAAAGTATTGTTGGAAGAGTCTCAGGTTTCCATCTTTTAAGATTGTTTTTGAACCTTTTTAAATGGCTTTAAAGTGGATTTTTCCCGTTTTTGGGCTAAACACACACACACACACACACACACACACACACACACACACTGTGACTTGAAGTCGGATGGCGCAGCTGTTGGCGGTGTGTGTGTGGTGGGAGGGCTGTTCCTCTCTTGGCCACTGGTAGCCCAACTTTGGCTTCCTCCGTTTGCAACCTGGAGACTTTAACTCACCTGCTGGGCTCAAAGACCGCGGAGCGCCGGCTGCAGGAGGCGATTTACCGTCGTGTCGCCCAGCAGGCTGCAGGAGCGGGGCTGTCCTGTCGGCTGCACCGCACTCGATGTTTTCATCGATTTTATCAAGTTACTTTCAAACGTTTATCACTCGAAAGTAATGAAATGTGACCTGTACATGTTTGTCACAGTGCCTGAAGAGGATTTTACTGATCTGCTCCAAATGTACCAGAATGATCCATTTACCAGGATCTAAAAGGATAAATCAATCTGCTAACTGAGCGCGTGTTTGTTCATTTATTTAAGGATCCCAATCAGGTCTTCCAGAGGCCAGAGGCCTGTATGACGAAGCAGGATTTGGGGTTAGCGAGATAACTTCAGGTTCAACTCTGGGTTTTCAGTACTACGACGGTGGTTCACTTCTTACCGGGGTAAATCACCATGGTAACTGATGCTGCACGCCTAACCTGCTCCGGAGCAGGTTCTGTTGGAGATAACAGATCAACGCGTACCAAAGCCCCGCCTGCTGACCAATCAGGTCTCTTGAAAATGACATCACCAATAGAAAAGAAGAGCAGCTCGGTACGTCGGTCTGTTTATATGAGAGAGTTTCTGACTCATCTGTGTCAGCTTCCTGCAAGAAATGTGAAAGTCATTTCATTTTGCTTTTGGATCCTGATATCATCCTACAACAGACTGAAGCACTAAAGCTTTGTACTTATAAGAGATGAATGTAAGCCTATTTACCGCTAAATTATGTTTTTATATTTATTTGCTCCCAAGTCCGTTTGACACCGCCGGAGCTGCAGCTGAAATAATCAGGATAAAATTGTCAAACATCTGAGCAACACATTAACTGACTGCAACACTACTGACCGGCAGTGATATTATCAGCCTGTTAATTTGCGCTTCACACAGTCAGCGATATTCCTGCCAGCTGTCCTTCCTGCATTCAGCAGCTGCAGCTGTGTTGCTTTCAGCCTGGAGGATGTTTAAATTCTTCATATTTCTCTAATATTACAGTTTGCATTTCGTTTGTAAAGTATGCCGCTCTGCTGCCAGCACACCTGTCATGTTCGTGATTGGTCACATGCTGCAAACCCCGCCCCTTTCATGTGAACGCGCTCACGGCTTGATTAGATAGATTGGGAAACCCTGGGTTGACTTACCGAGTTGATGACCAGCGTCGTGTGACCGCTTAGCGGGATCGCGGTTGTTAGTGAAGCCAGATAACGAACAGAGATCCTGGGTCTGTTGAACTTGCTTCCTAGTACGGAGTCCACATGATGAACATTAATATACATCAATATACATTAATACACCAAACCAGTCAACACTGTTCATACATTTAGGTAGACTTGGCTACTAATTAAAATCAATATATAGATGATATTTATAAAGAATAAGAATTATACAACTCATGAAACTAAACACACAGCCTGCCATCTGCCTCTGCATATTCTTTTTAAAGGATTATTTATTTTTATGGCCATTTTGAAGGAGCGATCCAGAAAGCAGGACAGTTTTAAGACCTCCAGGACCCCCCTGCCATCACCGCTGCTCCCCCACATCTCCCTTCACCTCCCCATACTTATACTTGTACAATTCAGGGGACATTTATCTGCAGCTTTACTTACTTTTAGATTTTATGTACAAAACACATGATGTACTGTATGTACTACATGAGGTATTTGTACTTTACTTGATGCTACTTTATAATTCTCCACTACAGTTCAGAGGGAAATCTTGTACTTTTTACTCCACTACATTTATCTGACAGCTTTAGTTACTAAGATTTTACTTATAAAATATGATAATACATCATGTTTTATAAGTTCATTGTATGTTTTGTACATAAAATATATGAAACAGTATATTACATTGAGGTATTACCACTTTTACTGAAGTTAAGGATGTAAATACTCCCACCCCTCCCTCTGTAGGAGTGAGAGAGAGTGTGACACACACTCACTGCTGCCCTTCTCCCTACTTCTGTTATCATGCCTTCAGTCATAAAACAGGGCTGAACACACTGAACACACTGCTCTCTCATTGATCTCTGCAGTCGTGTCCTGGATGTCCGTCAGCAGCTGAGCTCGCAGGGATTTTCTGGCTTCAGCAGGTGAGCGACGAACTCTTCATGTACTGCATGTTTGTATGAAGATAAATCTGAAGTCTGCACGAGATTCATCCACGTCACGTTCAGGTACAGTGAGGAGGTTAGAGCGTCTGAGACTGAACAGTTTTTGTTTGTAGAACAGAAATAGGAAGTTAAAATGAAGTTTAGCTGCTTCTGACTTCCAGAGAGACTCGCAGGAAACTTAACAGTGAAGCCAGATGTTTCCAGTGGTGGAAAGCAACTAAGTACATTTACTCAAGTACTGTACTTAAGTACAGTTTGAGGTGTTTTTACTTTACTTGAGTATTTCCAATGAATGGTACTTTATACTTTTACATCTCGGAGGCAAATATTGTACCTTTTGCTCCACTACATTTATCTGACAGCTGTAGTTACTTTTCAGATTGACGTGTTGTTTTTGTTAAAGAATCAGTGGTTCTCAACCTTCTTAGCTTGTGACTCTAAATAAACTGTGTTGGGGCTCCTCGTCACAGTTCAGATGTCTGTTAGTTGTTAGCAGCTCCGCCAAAGAGACATTTCCCCTCTAAACCAGTCACATAGTTTTATTTAAATAACTGTTCAAGGCTCAGAGGTCAAATTATCCGATATTTCACAAAAACATTTGAGGAAAGTGACCCACCTCAAGCTTCAGCAGTAAAATGCTGCTTACACACTGATGCTTCAGTATTAATAATCCTATATATATATATATATATATATATATATATATATATATATATATATATATATATAAAATCAGTCACAGGGGACATTTTTCCAAGTACTGAGTACTTTTGATACTTTCAGTAAATTTAGCTGACAATACTTCTGTACTTTTACTTGAGTAGGATTTTGAATGCAGAACTTCTACTAGTAATGGAGTATTTTTACATTAATGTATTAGTACTTTTACTTAAGTAAAGGATCTGAATACTTCGTCCACCACTGGATGTCACAGACAGCAGAATACTCCGCTGAGCAGATTTACAGCAGACTGAGCCTCAGTTTGCACATCAGCAAAATTGTAAGAAACCAGTCAAAGGTTGAAACTGCCGTTAAGAAAAACAACAGTGTTGGTTGTTTGTTGAAATGCTGAAATCTTAAGGAGGAAGGTGATGTGTATTTGTTGTGTCAGCAAAGTGTCTGACTTTGATGCCGGAGGTCGCTGTTCGCATCTTGTCATCTACGAACCTTTCAGCGCTGTACAGCATATCGATTAATTTGAACCTTTTCAACATCAGTCAGTGTTGCTTTCACTTTCTTTGAAGGATCAAACTTGATTTATTAGGGATTTATGATTGGATTCATGAAAAATATTGAATAAATCGAGAAATTAATCTATAATAAAATAAATGCACAAAAAAGCTTAGCTAGCTTGAAAAGGAGGCAGGACTTCAGCTTTCTATTTTATTTTTCCTTCAGTGTTTAGTCTTCAGGAGGAGAGGTAGAGGATGTCGAAGAGCCGAGTGACGATGGATCTTGGGCTGAACGGAGCCACAAAACACGAGGTACCTTCTTTCCCTTCTTGATGACAACATCACACATTTTGGATATACGTCAGTGTGACTCTGGTTTTTTGGGGTGAATTAACTGTTTTGTTTCAGTCTGCAGGTTCGGGCCAACAGCGGCATGGCGCCACCGTCAGCTTTCACAACATCCACTATAAGGTGACGCAGGGAGGAAGCTGCCTGTGTCGGAGGAAGTGTACGACCAAAGACATCCTCATCGACCTCAAGTGAGTGCACTGAAGTTTCTAAAACTACGACTCTGTGGTCTGATACCGTCACTAAACCAAATCCTGTCTCTCTTCAGCTGTCACTAATAAAAAAAATATATATAAAAAAAATATATATATATATATTATAGAGTATGGAGAGGAGCAGCATATACATATATATATATATATATATATTAAAAAACCAGATAAGCTGTGTTAAAGTGCATAAACGTGGACAAGCAAAGATGTTCCTAATATCAAGTGCAGGTGCTCTCATTTTGATCGAAAAAAGGTGAATTAAACTCACCTGGCGAAGCCTGAGGAAAGACGAAGATGGCAGTCTGGTCTTTTGGGTCGAGAATCTGAACTCTGTCGTACTCGGTTGTTCAGTACATGTTCGAACAAAACTTTATCAGCAGCTTTTGTTTAACTTCCTGTCTTATATAAAATAGTTTTTAGACACTTATGAGACAGGAGTCGATGGAACAAATTTGTCTCTTTAATAAACTGTGTGAACTTATTGTCCCGTTAGCGACTGAGCTACATCCGAGAGCTTTTCTTTGCCTCTTCACTGACTCTTTATTGAATGAAATGATGGTCAATCCTGGGAGCAAAATGCCAGGAAACAGTACAGAGAAAATAGAAAGATGCTCTGAGAGCTATTGTCATGTTCCCAGCTGGCTAGCATGCTAGTGGTTAGCTCGCTAGCTACAGTGGTTACAGTGGCTTCTAGAACTAAACATTTCGCTAAGACACGTGGATGAAATTTGCTCCATTACTTTTCTGGTGTAACCTTTAGCAAACTTGTTAGCTTGGTCGCTAACGTGACAATAAGTTCACACAGTGATTACAAAAGACGATCGACTCCTGCTAACGGTGTGTGAAGTATTCCTCTTTTGTGGAGCAGTTTATTCTAGATACTAGACAGAAGAGGTTGAATAAATGTGAGCAACACAGCTAATAAGCTATGATAGCTTCCTCCAGTTCGTCTCTGTCTCTCCAAAGGTCAGATCTGTCAGGGCAGCTTGCTATCGGTCATTGGCGCAAATGTGTGCGTCAAAGTTCATCAAAAAGTGGAACTCAAGGCAAGAAATCTGCTTGGATTGAATTCACCCCCTAAAGCAAATCCATTGATACTGGTGCTGCCATTGAACTGATTTTGCTGCATAAATTCGTCATTTTAAAAGCTGGTGCGACATCAGCACCTCCAGTTCCAGAAACCACTTCTCAACGTCCCTAAACACAAAGACACTGAAGCATGTTTCAGCCTCAGGCGCTTTTAAATGAAATGTGCTATATAAATAAAACTTGACTTTAAAGTTTGAGCTCTGGAGTTCGGTAAACTGAGGCTGCACAATCTACATGTGCAGTTAGTGTGTTTGTCTACGTGCCGACGGCAGTCCATCTGGGAGGCAAACGTGACTCGATCAAGGCCCGCTTGGATCAAACACACGTGTTTGGAGGAAAAGGAAGGAAGTGTTGCTTTGTCAAGAAACTCAGGTTCCCACTCTCGCTCTGTGACACACAAACACACACATACAGAAGCTCGTGTGAAAACAATGGCTCTCAGCTTAAACCAACAAACAGACACAGTGGCAGGATGCTGAACTGCCTCCATACCTTTTGAAACTTGACTGAGTGAGAAAGTTCAGGGTGTTAAATTCACAGAAACATGCTGGCCTGAAAAGATGTGGTCAAACTCTGGAATTTTGCCTCTATAGTCTGCAGCAAAGAGGTCTCTCCATTTTTATTAGCCATGCTAGCAGCGTTGCTTTAGGGACGGATATGTCGGGTTGGTTGGTCCAGACTGAAATATCCCAACAACTGTAAAATGGATTGCCATGAAATTTGGTACAGACGTTCATGTTCCCCAGAGGATGAATCCTACTGACTTTGGTGATCCTGACTTTTCATCTAGCGCCATCATCAGGTCAAAATTTCAGTTTGTCCAGTACTTCAGGTTTTGACCAAATAGCTGCAAAACTAATGATATTCCCATCAGCCTCAGATGTACTTTGTGTTTAGTGCTAATTAGTAAACATCAGCATGTTAGCATCGACATTGAAAGCATGTTAGCATGCTGATATTAGCATTTAGCTCAAAGCACCGCTGTTCATAAGTACAGCATCTTCTTGTTTTATTCATTTTGTGGTGGGCATTACAGAGTTAAAAGTTTCTTATTGAGGTCACAGACTTTATTCTGTTTATTCCTTAAATGAATTAATTGTTTTCCCAGTTAAGCATGTTGGTAGTGTTTTAATGAGCGTCCATCCAAAGTAAACCCAGAGTTTTTCTCCGTTACTGTCAGAACTCATGTTGTTTACTCTGTGGCTGAAACACCAACACCTGACCACAAAGCTTCAGTCTGTGATTGGTTTGCTCTGTTATGAAAATGGTCAAAGTCTTTGATTATGTATGTATGTTATGAAAAAGGCAGTCGGTCAAAGTGCTGTGTGTGTGTGTGTGTGTGTGTGTGTGTGTGTGGTTTATAGAGGGTGGTATCTCTGGTATTTTATTGTTCAGTGTGTAATCATTGACCAGTCTGACTCAAAGTTGAAGGTTGGTTCAGTCTCAGCAGCTCGTTCAGTGTTTTGGTTCATGTGAGAACGATGTCTGTAGTCTGACCTGACGGCTTGTTGTTTAACCCAGTTTGTTAAAAATGTACTTTACCTTCCTTTATGACTGTGCATAGAGCATTTTTACCATTAGTTTTAGCAGGAACTGCTTTTATAAAAGGGATCATAGTCAGAAAAGGTCACAGATCAGATTCTTTGTAAGGTTTCTTTATTACAGGATGGTGATGGTTAGATATGAGGAGGTGGGTGAACTTTTCTCTTAAGCTGCAGTCCCTTTTATATTTATCTGTTTTACATTTCGTGCAGGAAGTTGAGATTTGTGTTTTATATTGAATTGATTCTCACTCTGTGAATCTTGAACCACCAAATAACATTTCTAAGACTCGTGATTTTCAGTTATTCAAAACAGATCTTCAGCCAGTGAAGAGTGCAGCTCAAAACAGAGGGGGAAAAAGAAGAGGAAAAAATGGAGATTATAAAACATTTTAAATAACAACAAAGTGCTTAAAATTAAATGAAGGATGGAAAGAAGGAAGAAGAAAAGGCTAACAAAGACATGACATTAAAAATAAATATAAATAAATAGACATGAAAAGAAGAAAGACAAGGAAAGAAAACATGAGATTAAAAAATGAAAGAGGGAAAGAAAGAATTTTTCATATAGAACGCAAAACAAAACTGCAGCGTCATGTTTTATGATATTTGCTGACTAATGACCTGATCGATGTTGGACAGGGGGAAGTGGGTTTGTCAGAATCAGCAAAAAACAGTTTAATCAAAAACTGAACCGTCATTATTTACTCAGTTCCTTTTAGAAAGAGCTTAAAATACATATGAAGAAAAGAAGAAAGGACGAAAGACAGACCCATCAAACTAAACTGCTGTGTCATGGTTGCAGTGTTGAAATTAAATTAGTGTTGTATCTCATGAAATCTGCTGAATAAATGACCTGATGGTCTTTGGAGAGAAAGAGGAAGTCCTGTTCCTGGGTGTCAGAAAAAACACCCAAAGATGAATCAAACTGTTGCAAAACAGCTTCACCAAAAACTGAACCGTCAAAATTTACTCAGTTTGCAAAAAAACCCTCTTTCAGTTCCTCATGAATATGACAACACGCCACCTGTAACCACAAAGTTCCCCAACAGTCACTTCTAAGAAGCACAGAAGTGAAAACGCCTCGTCATTCCAAACAAAACATTAGAATCGAGATGAATAAGCGATATGAGTATGCAGACCATTAGCTTAGCTTAGCACAAAGACTGGAAACAAGGGGAAACAGCTAGCCTGGTTCAGTCCTCCTACCAGCACCTCTAAAACACATTATATCCTGTTTGTTTAATCTGTACAAAAACTAAATTGTAAAAACAACAAGTTGTGATTTTATGCTTTTTGTTTTCTTCGGTTTTATGCTAAGCTAAGCTAACCAGCTGTTGGCTCTAGCTTCATATTTACCATGCAGACATGAGTGGCATCAATCTTCTCATAAAAAAAATACACATATTTTCCAAAATATCAAACTATTCATGTAAAATGGCAAACCAGAAGTAAATGACACAGTTCATGGAGCTAAAGAGCTTTATTTGATCTTTAAGGACGCTGATGTGTTGTATATCTGCAGGAATCATTTGTGTTGTAATGTTAACTACAATAAAAGTAAATCATTTTGGCAACATTAAGGACGTGTGCATATTTAAGTATCAAGCATGACCCTGAATCATGTTACATCTTTATTTGCACAATAAAGAACTGGTATTCTCCTTCTAGCTTTTAAGATTTAAAATATTCAGGAGGACAAAGTTCTGGATCTGATTTATAGGAATTTGTGGTGTCTTGTATAAGTCCATGTGGGCTGGCCTCTGTTAATTTTCCCTTTCTCTCTCAGTGGGATCATGACGCCGGGTCTGAACGCCATCATGGGAGCGACAGGAAGCGGCAAGTCATCGTGAGTGTCTCTGTAAAGATAGAAGAAGTCATAGAGATGTCCAAACATGGCTGCCATCCCCTCCTGATTCAGACAATGTGTAACACAAATGGGACTGCTGCTGGTCTCGTCACAGACAACACTGTTATATAGATAAAGTTATGATTATGAAGGGTGTCTCAAATTGGGGAGCTTCTTCATGAATGAGACGACCTGGTGTGTAAATAAAACAGATGTTAATGGGATCCGTTTGTGGTTCAGGTTCCTGGATGTTTTGGCAGCCAGGAAGGACCCTAAAGGCCTGTCAGGAGAGGTTCTGATCGACGGAGCTCCTCAGCCTCCGAACTTCAAGTGTCTGTCTGGATACGTGGTGCAGGTAGGTGGGTGAGACGGACAGGAAGACAGACAGACAGACAGGAAGTCTGATCTACGGGAGCCAACAGAGCGGCTTTGATTCAGGAGGGTTTCCTGGTCAGGATCAGGAAAGGAGTGCATGCAACAATAAGACCCGCTTCTTAGGCCAAGTCTGTTTCAGTCACATACACTATACATTAAATACTAAGTCACACCACCAAAACTAAAATCTAACGTGAGAAGATTTCCTTGAAGTGATCTTTTAGTTGTTAACGATGGTTTCTTGTCTCCAGGACGACGTGGTGATGGGAACTCTGACGGTGAGAGAAAACTTCAGCTTCTCTGCGGCGCTGCGTCTCCCAGCCGCCATCTCTCAGGAGGAGAAGGAGCAGAAAGTCAACAAACTGATCCAGGAGCTGGGACTGAGCCGGGTGGCCGACTCCAGGGTGAGGAGGAAGAGAGGGAGACAAAGAAGAAAAAGAGACGGTGACAAAAAAGCATCAAAAAATAGTTACAAATAAGACAGAAAGTGCAGCCAGAAAGAGTGTGATTTTAAAAAAAGGGCGACAAAAACAAAATTACAAAAAGACAAAGCGTAAAAAAAGGGCGAATTAAAGACGGAGCCAGCAACAAGAAAAAGTAAGCAGACATAAGAGAGTAGAGCAACAAAGAAAGAAACGTGAAAAAAGCAAAAGATGGAACTTGCAAAAGAAAGAAAATAAAGAACAAAGGATGGAAACACTGTATGAAAGAAGTACAGAAATGCATTACGTCACTGAGGGTCCTCACAAGTATAGAAGTTCAAAGCTCTGTGTGTGTGTGTTTAGGTGGGCACCCAGCTGATTCGTGGGATCTCCGGCGGCGAGAGGAAGAGGACGAACATCGGCATGGAGCTGATCATCGACCCGTCCGTCCTCTTCCTGGACGAGCCCACAACGGGCCTCGACGCCAGCACCGCCAACTCTGTGCTGCTGCTGCTCAAGAGGTCACACACACACACACACACGCACACAGCTTCAGCACACCGATAACGCAGAAAGTTAAGCTCTGTTATTGGATGTTTCTCACCAAAAATGCTGTATGTCCCAAAACCTTTGCTCCTATTGGTCAAATAGTAAAAAAAAGTGGTGTCCTATGAAACACTTGTGATGTGAAGGAGACTTCATGATGACTCAGGAAAAGACAGACTCGCACTAGACCAAGTAATTATGCCGTGGTCGCTTTAAATGTGGCTGCCGCAAGGAATTATGGGACGGCATTACCACCTTTCCTGTGGTAAAGGATGGTCCAGTGTACCCGATGCTAAAGGCGATAAGGAAGGAAGCATTGAAGCTGCTTTCCTCAGCATTTAGAGAAGCCGACCAGCTCGTATCATGGCTGCCACTTAGATTTGCAGCCTACGTGTCTACGCGTGGCGACACTTTAACGTGTTTCTCTTCCTGTTTCTTCAGGATGGCAAACAACGGTCGCACCATCATCCTGTCCATCCACCAGCCTCGATACTCCATCTTCCGCCTGTTCGACAGCCTCACCCTGCTGGTCAACGGCAAACAGGTCACTCACAGCGTCCGCTTGTTGAAATACATTTTACCAGATTTACAGTGTTTCCATCATTTCTTCTTCTTTTGTTTGTTTGTTGATTCTTTCCTTCTTTCTTTTTTGCTGCTCGACTTTTTCTCTTCTTTTCTTTCTTTCTTTCTTTCTTTACGTCTTTTATTTGCTGTCTTTTTTGACGCTTTTTCTTTTTTGGCGTTCTCTTTCACTCTTTCTTTGTCTTTTTAAACTCTTCTCCTCACCTCTAGAAAACAGATCAGCTGTTGTCATATCTTATGTTGTGTACGGACTTTTATTAAGATAGAAATTCATATCAACTCTAATTTTCACTCTTAATTAAAATGATCAGGTTTACCACGGCCCGGCACAGAGCGCACTGGAGTATTTCTCAGACATTGGTAGGAACATGAAAATAACTTCTTAATCTAATATAACCTGACGCAAAGGTGATGTATGTATGTGTGTAATTCAGTTTGGAACTTAATTTCCCAGGATACACCTGTGAGCCCCACAACAACCCTGCCGACTTCTTCCTGGACATCATTAATGGAGACTCAACCACTGCCGCCCTCAGCAGCGTGGACAAAGAAGGTGTGGATGTCAGATTTTAATCGAGAGGCATGAATTAATATAGTCCAACAGGAACCATAAATATGTTTTTTTTTTTCATTTATTTTTCCCCGTTTGGACGATCCTGAATGCCTCTTTCTTCCCTCCAGACCCAGATTCAGACTCTGTGTCGATGTCCAGACGAGGGATCGAGAACAAACTCTTAGAGGAATACAGGAACTGCCACTACTTCAAACAGACCAAAGCAGAGCTGGGTAGGTGCATTCAGGACCCATGAAAAGTGCTTCCTCAGCAGGAAGCTTTATCACAGTTCACAGCTGAATTTCAAAACATCAACCGTGTGCAGCAGAGTGCATCTTTGAAGACAATGTGGGTCTTTCAATCTCCCAAAATCTCCTCATGTAGAAGGATGACAAGTGCTCGAACTGGAAAAAAAACTTTAAAACTAGAAATAAATAGAAACGCTAGATCATTAGGCGCCAATCTACCGTCAGAATTAAGATAACAACCTGCTACTTTCTAGGTTTGTTTTCTTTCAAGAATGTGATGCTTGGACTTTGCTTCATGGAGTTCAATTTAAATTTTCACATTTACTAGCACTTTACAGACAACAGAATGAGTAGAAATATGAACTTCATCAACTTCAAAACCGTTGTCACCTTCTGTCTCTCTCAGAAAGGATAATTCAGGGTAAGCAGACGACCACTGCTCGCTCCAGAACCATCACTTACAACACCGGCTTCCTGACCCAGTTCAGATGGGTTCTCAAGAGAACGTTCCGCAACCTCATGCTCAACCCTCAGACCTCCGTCGCTCAGGTAGGAACGTCGAGCAGGCGTCCATCTTAAAAAGTCCATACTGACTTATATCATTCTAAAGTTTAACTGTAAGGGAATCAAACTGTAGAAATATGTGGCCATTATTTCAGTTTATAAATGGATGTTTTATAGCATGGAGTTTGGTCGACTGCCCACCACCACCTTTCTCAGTTATTGAGTCCAAATATTCAGCCCAAAAAATGTGTTCTGACTGTGATAAATTGAGACATCAACATCAAAATATTGAAACAAATAAGCCGACTCTATTTTCAAAAAGAAGTTTGGGCCTTACTCACTTCTGGACAATTGGCATTTAGTTGTAGAAGTGTCAAAAGAGGAACTGCAGCTTAGTTAGATGAGAATAGCATCAATACTCTCACGTCTGTCTGTTTTTAATATAAAGCTACAGCCAGCAGCTAACCTGCTGCTGGCTGTAGCTTTTATATTAAAAATATCTGCCTACCAGCACCTCTAAAGCTCTCTAATTAACACGTTATATCTCGTTTGTTTAATCTGAAGTGTCAGCCAGGCAACCAGCGGAGACTCCAGGAAGCTGCTGCTGCTCCCGGCCAAGTTACCGGCTGCTGGCTTTATATATATTTAACGGACAGATATGAGAGCGGTAGCGATGTTCTCATCTTACTCTCCGCTAGAAAGCGAATTAGCATGCTTCCCAAAATGTCGAAATGTTGCTTTAAAATCTTGCTTCAACATTAATTTGCTACAGCAGCTTGTATTAATTATTGCTGACTATACTGTGATTTTATTTTCTGTTTAGATAGCAGTCACCTTGTTCCTCGCTCTGGTCGTAGGAGCCATTTTCTTTGACGTCCAGGAGGATCAAAGTGGAATACAGAACAGGTGTTCTACTTTATTCTATTGTGGGTTGATTAATTATAGTGTATAATTTAGTATTTGGTGCAACTTCATCGACAAGAGTTTTGTAACTTAGTTTTCCTTTTTGAAAGTTAGCAGCAGCTGTAGTAGTAATATCAATAGTGGTAGTACTGTGATGATGATGTTGTTGTTGTAGTAGTAGTAGTAGTACCACCAGTATTATTGTAGCAGTAAAACTACTGTTAGCAGAAGCAGTACTAGTAGAAGTAAATTGATTACTATGAGCTGTACTAGTAGCTGTGCCACTTCTCAATATATATCATCAAAATTATTATATTACAATATTCCCAAATTGTAGTGTATTGATCAGTTTATGTTTTCAGGTTTGGAGCTCTCTTCTTCATCGTTGTGAATCAGTGTTTCAGCTCCCTCTCGTCTGCTGAACTCTTCATCTCAGAGAGAAAACTCTTCATGTGGGTTTGACACAAACACACACACTTATGAGGACATCATATTGATTTCCATTAATCCCCCTAACCCCAAAACCAGACCTTAATGAAACAATTCAACATTTTGGGAATTACACTTACACACATGCTTAATCCCCTTCTATTGACAAACATCTGTTAATACAGTCACATTGTGGGGACAAAAATCAGGTCCTCACAAGGTTATTAACCTTTTATTTTTGGGTTGAAGGAATGGTTCATTTTGGGAAATGTGCATCTTAACTTTCTTTCTGAGAGTGAGATGAGAAGATTGATATCAGTCTCATGTCTCTGTGCTGGAGTCAGCTTAGCTTAGCATACAGACTGGAAACAGGGGGAAACAACTAGCCTGGCTCTGTCCAAAGTTCAAAAATACGCCTACCAACACCTCTAAGGCAGATTTGTTTACACAATTTCTCTCATTTGTTGAACAGAAATGCAAAAGGACAATTTGGTATGTGCTAGTGTCATCCAGTTCTCAGTCTTTATGCTAAACTAAGCTAAGCTAACGATGTCCTGACACCAGCTCCGTACTTAAACACACAGACCTGAGACGGAGATCACTCATAGTTAGGATGCGTATTTCCCAAAAATAAAAGGTTAATAACCTTGTGGGGACCTGAATCTTGTCCCCACAATGTGAGTAAGTACACGGACACATTTCAACATGTTTGTATGGAGTGTAGTATGATGGTTTATTAATAAATATTTTGTGTTTTTTTTTTTTTCCCTCTCATCAGTCATGAGTATATCAGCGGGTACTACAGGGTGTCTGTGTACTTCCTGTCTAAGATCCTGTCTGACATCATCACGCTGAGGACCATCCCCGCCTTCGTCTTCAGCTGCGTGGCGTACTTCATGATCGGTGGGTAGGACACACACACTCTATGTTGTGAGCTTGGCTTATATTATATTTACAGAAAGTTATTTGTCAACATTTTTAATAATCGAGTAATCAGAAAAATGCCAAATATTATCTGGTTGTAGGTCCTTGAATGTGAGAATTTTCAGAGTTTTTTTTAGGACTGTTGGTCGGAGAAATTAAACTATTTGAGGACTTTCAGCTCTGGAAACTAGTAATGGCCACTTTTCACTATTTTATTGATTAAACGATACATCCAAAAAATAATTGATTTTCATATACTAATTTATTACATTTAAGACCATGCTCCTTTTTATTTAGAGTTTATATTTTAAATTTCTGTTTATTTTTAGTTCATCCTCAACGTACAAGTCTTAATTATCTTGTGGCAGTATTTACAAAATTCAGATGGTTTAGTGCTGCTTGGATAATAACTTTAGATTATTTGTTTGTAGACATATTTATTAAGATAATTCAGGTTTGGTCCACCATAGTTTTTGCTGATGATAACAACCTTGGTCCTCTGATGTTTTTGTGTGCAGGTCTGAAGCCGACAGCTGAAGCCTTCTTCCTCTTCATGTTCAGCGTGACTCTGGTCGCCTACACGGCCACCTCCATGGCTCTGGCCATCTCGGCCGACCAGACAGTGGTGGCCATCGCCAACATCTTCATGACCATCGCCTGCGTCTTCATGATGGTGACATACACAAACACACATATACAAGCAATTAATTGACCATTCACTAAGCCCTGCCCCCTTAGTTACTAAGCCCTGCCCCCTTAGTTACTGTTGCTATGCCTGTTAATCCTTCAGTTACAATGATAACTGGGTGATTTACCATCGAAATTCTTAGTAATGTTAGAAACAATGAGTCCTTCATATCAGACAAAAGCAGCTTCTCATTTATAGCCAACGATCAATGATAACTGCCGCTGGCTAGCTAACGTTAGCTACTTGAGTTGGTTGAAAACACCTGTAACCCTACAAAACAATGTGCTTGGCTAATGATGTGCTCCTAGGCCTCGGAAGTAACGCTACGTTAGCCTGACATGCTAACGTTGGAAGAAATACCTTTTTAAAATCTTACCTTTAAACATCTTCTTTCTCTTTTTCCGCAGATCTTTGCAGGTTTGCTTGTGAATCTTCCCTCCATCGTCAGCTGGCTCGCTTGGTTAAAATACTTGAGTATACCACGATATGGCCTCAGTGTACGTACATACACACACACACAATCAAATCTTTCAGTTCCTGCAGCTTTAGCTTATTATGCTCATTTTAGCTTATTATTCTGTGGTGTTTGTACCACTTTTAAACACTTGAAGAAGAAGCTGAATTTATACTGTCACTCATTTAGTAAGAGAAAGTTAATAAAGAAAATGCTTAAATATTATAGACATGTTCTTATTCTCTGCTGAAGCAGGAAAAGTATCGATAAGCATGTGCAATGAGGGAAGTTAAATAAATGATTTAAAAAGACTAAATTCAAAGGATGAATGCTGGCATACAATCAAATGCTGCTGCTTCACTCTGGCTCAGGGAGTGTGTCTGTTTGCCTTTTTCTTGTGGTTTTCTGAGCAGAATTCTCTCTGGACATTAAACACTGTATAAAACTATATTTTAAAAGCACGATGATGATGATGATGGTGTTGATGAAGATCTTTGTGTCTCTTCAGGCTCTGCAGATTAACGAGTTTTATGGGCTGGACTTCTGTCGTGGGTTAAACGCCACCGTCATTCCACCTGGACTCTCGTAAGTATTGATATTTATGCCTAATTGATTAAAAAGCAGCAGGTGCTTCAGTGCTGGCTCCACCTGCTGGACAGCACGACACATGCACTCCTTTTCTGATTTTGTCAGTTTGGTTTAAAATCAATAAAAAAAGGAAACTACAGTGTTACTCTGATTTGATTAGTGAGTCATTTAACACGATCAGCTGTTTTATTTGGGTGTTTGAACATTGAATTAGTCAACCAGTTAAATTAAGGCTGCTGCTTTGTTTTTTTTTTTGATTGGTTATTTATTAAAAAGTGAGCGTAGTAGTTAATTACCTAGTTAAGTACAACAAATCTGCCAGTTTAATGATTAGTTACTTACTTAGATAAAAGGTGAGCATGTTAGTCAATTAGTTACTCAAGGTGAAGCTGCCAGTCAGATTGCTGTTTATGTACTTGCATAGTTAAAACGTGTCAGACAGTTAATTACTCTGCTAGTCGACAGGTTAAAGGCTGCCAGTCAGACACTAACATCCTGTCATGGGTTGGTCAGTTATCTGGTCACTGAGGAACCTTGGTGTTGTTTCCAGGTGTACAGGGCAGGACTTTCTGGAGGAGCAGGGCGTAGATTACTCCACC
Source organism: Macquaria ambigua (assembly GCA_008360985.2). Taxonomy (NCBI): domain Eukaryota; kingdom Metazoa; phylum Chordata; class Actinopteri; order Centrarchiformes; family Percichthyidae; genus Macquaria; species Macquaria ambigua. The sequence continues at coordinate 81,762 of VMKM01001292.1, read as the reverse complement.
TGGGGCTTCTGGCAGAACCACATGGCCCTGAGCATCATGACTGTCTGCTTCCTCGCCATCGCTTACCTTAAACTGCGCTTCATCAGGAAGTTCACATAGACCTTCGTCACCATCATCATCATCATCACCGCTCAGGACTGTGTTTGCTTAGTTAGTTTTTTTAATTTACAGTTGATTCATGTGATAAAATATGAACAATAATCCTCCAGATGTCTAATACATTAAAATAAAACATTTGTTGTTTATGGAGACGTTGTGGCGAAGATACTAATTATTTATTCACTCCTTACTAACTCCACTAACACTAAAGTGTATTAATAATCAACTGTATCATATTTGCACTTTAAAGTTCAAGGCCAAGTGTTTTTTAAATAAAATACTGACTTTACATTCTGAATTAGTTTTTTTTTCAGCCAGTTTTATAAATATTATTTCTCCTGCTCACATCTGAGACGTTGACATTTAAATCAAATATCTCAAGTTTTACTTTATTTTAACGGAAACGAGCGTAAACGACTGATGAGCCCTGATGCAGCTTTAAACATGTAATATGTTGTGACCCTGAAAGTTAATTCTTAACCCTGGAAAAAGCAATTTGACTAAATAATTTTAAACTCAAGGTCCACTTACTGTAGGAGCTTTTTCCAGAGCTTCCGACCTCCTCGTCTCAGTCTTCGAGTTTTCCAAACACCAGTTATCACGTTACAGACGCTCCTGATGACACGAGGAAACTCCATCTGCTGATAAAGACAATGAGATGTGGTTGAACGCTCTTTAAAAACCTAGTAAGTGAACCTTTAGTTAATATTTTGCCTAACATGATATGTTTTTTGTGGCTGAACCGTCATATTTCACTACTGCATTTGCCTTTCGCCAAAATTTAGCCCGAGATATTTGGTATTTTTGCAAACTAGAATTTAAAACGGACCAAAACTTAGAGAAGTCTGAGAACAGAGACAGAAAACAAGACCGAGAGTCTGCAGCCGTGCTAGCAGCTCTGAGGCTGTACTTGAGCTAAATGCTAACGTCAGCATGCTAACATGCTGATGTTTACCATGTTCACCATCTTAGTTTAGAGTGTTAGCATGCTAATATTAGCTAATTAGCAGTAAACTGATGGGAATGTACCAACGTCTTGGACACATTAAAACTTTGCTAGATGAAAGGTTAAAGGATAATCAAAGTTATTACAGTTCATCCTCTGGGGAACATGAATGTCTGGACCAAATTTCGTGCTCATCAGTCCAATAGTTGTTGATATTTCAGTGTTAAACAGAGCAGCGCTGCTAGCAGGCTAAAAAAACAACGTGCCTTTTGTTTGGATAGATAATAGTTGAGGATCATGAACACACACACACACACACGGCAAGATTAGAGCGACACGGTTGACTGTACAGTAGGTGTGTGTGTATGTAAGCAGACACTCGCTTCCATAGCAACCGTGGCTATAAACAGTCCCAGCGTGTGTGTGTGATGTTTGGAAATCTCTAGTTCCAGTTGAGTAACATCAGTAATGCCTGAAAGGATACAGGTAGAGAGTCAGACACACACCTGGTGTTTGGGTGTGAGTAACTGTTTCCACTGACACTGACCCAACAACTGAGACAAGTAAAGACACAACTCGAATCACAAATCTAATTGTACTGACAGTTACACCTGATAAACTCTGCTGGGACAGTTGTAAAACAATGGTTGCTTGATTTCAAAGTGTTTTTGGTAAACTGTAAACTGCATGTGTGTCAGAAAGGAAAGCTTGATGCTTACTGGATTTGCAGTGATGTAAAACAGCACACAGGTGAACACATTATGAATCATCTGTTTCCGTGAAGCAGGGCGTTGCTGAGGTGTTTGATTTTGCTCCATAAATCTTCCCCGAATTAATGAAGTTTAAAAAAGCAGCGAGGATTTACTCTGTTGCAACTCAGAACCACAAACCCCGTCTGATCTGCTCAAACAAAAACTTTACAGTCTAGACATTATCCATCTTTTCCCTTCGATTCTCCTCCCTCTTTCTATCCTCCATCACCTTCCTCAGCTCAGGTCTTCTTCAGTCAGCCTGCAGTCTGTCCTCCTTCAACACTCATTTCATTTCTTATTTTTCCTTTGCCTCGATCTTCTCTAAATATTTCCCATTTTTCTAAATTAGCGGTTTCTCTCCTGTCGTCATGTCCTGCAGGTTAACAGCGCCGTCTGTCTTCCTCCTCTTCCTCCTCACAGTTCAGAGCATCGACTTGACTCACGGTGAGTACGAACACATGCATCTTAATCTGGAGAATCTTTGCTGCCGAATCACAACTCATTTTTAAATTTGTAGTGCAAGATGAAAAATAAATAAAAGTAGTCTGACCTTTGTAGTTATGTCTCAGCACTGTGTCACGGTAGACAAACAAAAGACAGAGACAAAAGAAAAAACACACCTTAGACCTGTAATCATGAAATATGCAACACAGTCTGACAGATCAGATAGCAGCACAGACGCTTAATGTACAGACGGCACCTGGTGACCTGCACAGATAATTAAAGCTTCACTGTTAACTAAAGGAAACTTTAAATCAGGGTTACGAAGGTTTTTAAAAAGCAACATTGGTATGTAAGATGATGAATCCATCAACATTTTAGGGCGATTATAGTTTCATTATCAACAAACATATTAATTATTGTTCTGATTCATTAATTGCCTATAAAATACCAAATTACCTGGATCCAATTCCTCACATTCGAGGAGCTGCTGGCACAAAGCATTTGGTATTTTTTACTTAATGATTTACATTATTATCAGAAATGTTTTGGATAATTTTCTTTAATTGGTTAGTTGTTTTAGGACAACAGCGTCCCATCATGTTCAGGGTGTGTCGTCCCTCCAAGAGAGAATTAAAAAGTCCTTTTGAGGACCAACACACCTGGACCGGGCTGAATTAGTTTGTGTGTGAAGTCCTTCTTAAGTTACTCGTTAGTTTCAAACTAGTGATTTACTGAATCAGGTTGCACCATTAAAACTTAAAGAACGTCTTAGCTTGTGAAACATCTGCAGCCCCGTCCAATCAAAAGTCACTGCAGTATCACAGAGCTGTAACATAACGTCCAAAAATTACAGTTTTAGAGGGGAAAACAATATTAAAGTTAACAGCCAATCCTTTGTAAATGTATCACTTATGTCTGTATACACAGAGAAAGTTGTATTTCAGAGTTAGTAGTATTTATACAGAGGGAAATATCTGATGTTGTTGCCATAATGTTTTGTAATCTGACCTATTTTTGTGAAACGTAATTTATTGTATTTACATCATTATTAAACAGCCTTTATCTATAGTTTTACTCCTCACTCTAAAACGGGTCACATATTAGCACGCTAACGTTAGCTTTGTCTGTTGGTTCCGTTAGCTACGCAGCAGCTACACCTGGCAGTTAGTGGGTGTAAATCTCCATTTAGCAACGACTTACATTTTAACTAAGCTTCATCTTCTGAACTGGCTTCTGTCTGAGTCCTGTAACCTCCGCTTCCTCATTCATTTGTAGAAAAATTGTATTAAATTACAGCACAATATTTTTGGTAATCCCTGCTTTTAACACCAAATGTATTAATTTCTATTGTTAACACATGACTTTGTACAGCGCACTGATCCATAGTGATATTACCTTTTAATTTCCCTCCATCAGCTCGGTCTCTCTCCTCTCTGCTGGATTTTGATCTTCCAGAGGTGGATGGTTCTGCTGTGGACACCTGCAGGATTTTCCCTGAGAACACACCCTACACCACCACCACCACCACCACTGCCACAACTACAACAACCACCACCACCACACCCATCACCAGGAAGGTAATCCCACCTTGAAGGATTAGCTGCAGCCTCACTGTGTCCCTAAACATTTATATTGTAGTAGAACATGTAGCTTTAGATTGATGAAAAGTGGACAATATAATGTATAATATGCTCAGTATTAATATGCGATTTTTGTTTCTAGGACGTGCGATGAATTCACATATTAGCACATTGGTTTTCTGAAAATTGGTGAAATAGTCTTGAAATACAAGATATGTAGGTGACTCAAAAAAGTGAGATATATATATATATATGTATATATATATATATAATGTCTTCATATATGTCTTATGATCTTAAACGTTGGCTACTTTCAAATCTAAATGAACAAGATTAAGAGTCATAGCGGCTCTGTGAGGCTGTACTTTGAGCTAAATGCTCACAATGATCATGCTGATGTTTAGCAGGTGTAATGTTTACCATGTTCACTGTGTTAGTTTAGTGTGTTAGCATGTGGTAAAAAATATCCTGCACCTTTATTTACTTTATTAAATTAGGGGCAACATATTACCGCACTGTAACTGCATTTTCTTGTCTATTTGATTTTCTTTCCTCTTCATTGTGTTAGACCTGTCTTGCCTTATTTCATCTCTTTATATATAATTTTTCCAGCAGGTGGTGGCCACAACCAAAAAGCCAGCCGTCCAACCACCACCAAGGAAACCAGAAACCAGAAACACTGGAACACCAATCAGGCCACAGCCGGCTCCGGCAGGACCAATCACTGACAGCCTCCTCTACAACTTCCCGGCCAATAGCAGACGACACGCAGCTGGCTCTCTCCCAGGGTTTAACGGTTTCCTCTCTCAGCCAATGGGAGGGCTTCCTCACAGAGCTTACAGTACGTCAGATAGTGACGAGTCAGCTGCAACGCCGCTGAAAAGAGCGGGAAGGACGAACACGAACACGTGGAAAATAAGTTTGTTTTCTTCAGAGGACTCGAGCGACGAGTCTTAAAGTTACACTATGACATTTTGATCTTCTTTTTAGCATTTTTACATGTTAGTTTTTAAGCAAGGCTTGGTGATGGATGGAAAAGAGTTTACAGTTTTGCGAACGGCTTCCTGACAGATTAGCATACCTGTTGGGTTAGTAATGGGTAAATGTACTCTTCAAAATAAACGACATTTAGCAGCCAGTAAAGCAGTTTTGAAGGAGAGGCCAAATGTTGTAGCTACCTGCATCACGCCTGTAATATCAGTAAATATTTTGTGTTGTTGCTATTAAATATTGCTTCTGCGCTAAAATATTAAAAGATTTTAAGGAAAATTTAGTTTAGTATGTATGTTAGTTTACAGCTGCTGCCATGAACCAAAACAACTGATCTTCATTTTAAAAAGCTTCTTTATTCATATAATGATCACGGAAAACAACTGCAGTAATGTTCTGTTTGTTTAACAATTATTTGAGCTGTTTGCTGCTTTAAAAAGGTCTTACATAACTTTTGATTAACTGTCATTAATAAAATATTCACACATTGTCTGTCTCTTTTTTTGACTTAAAGATGCTCAAAGGTTAACATTATTTGGTTTAACATTAGAAAAATAACCAGGTGTAAATGGAGCATCTGGTTCTTTGCATTAGCAAGATGTAGCCACCGCTAACACTAAATGAATGAACGATATGAGGGAGAATGCTAATGTTACTCTGACATGAGGCCGACATGTAAAGGGCCTCAGTCTGGTGTTTGTGTGTCAGTACTGTCGTGTCCCTGCTGCTGAGGCTCGGATGGAGGACTGGAGGAAACTGGCTGTTTGTCTTTCCTCTGATCCTTCCAGGTGCCTTTGTTGTGTTTGCCTGAGAAAACAGGAATTATCTTTTACTTTATTTGGCGTTAGATTGATTGGTGTAAGTATGAATAAATATTTTGTGTGTACCAAGAAACAATCGTATCCTTTTTACATGTTGATCACAAAATCTAAACACATTTCATATTCCTTGAATTCTGCATGATTTTTCTCGTTACAGCTAATAGTTAGCATGTATTCAATGAATGTATGAGATAGGAATCGGACAAAAATGTGCTTTTATGCATATTATAGATTGAGGGAAAGTTAAGTTTGATGTACAGAGTGAGATAAAGTAAGGACATTTTGATGTGAAGACAGCGAAGTGGGGACAGTTTCTCCTGTTGGTCAAGTCTGGTTCATAATATCTTAAATGCCACTGATGATGAAAACTATGCTCGTCATTAATTTGAAGCCCCCAAAGTCCTGAAATGTTTAGCTTTTTTGGTTGTTTTTTAATTACTATCCCTTTACAAAATCCTCTGATTGGCCTGAGGAGAGCGCTGAAACATTTCGTGACTGATTTTTGGTATTTTTAAACACACACTCGCACAAAGGGGGCAGTTAAAGTTAACATAAGGAGACTGGCCTTTGATTGGCTCGGACAGAGGCTGACTTATGAATGGGGGGTTATGAGTTATCTTTTGCTTTGTTAACCTGTAGGTACGATGGTAAAGTGTGTGTGCGTACCTTCTCTTCCTCTGAGCTCTGGCAGCACCGAGCTTCTTAGATCTGGGAAATGGATGTCTGATTTCTTTTTGGTCACTGTGATGCCACCGCTGTTACCAAGGTTACCGGTGTTGCCAAGGTTACAGCGGTCGGACAGGAAGGAGCGCTCACGACTCTTCTCTGACACCTGAAAGGAGAGAGTGGTTACTTTGGAAGAGCACATTCACATTCATTGTGATTCTGTTGTAAACAAGTGAAACACACAAACACACACAGTGTTACCTGTGCAGTGAGCGGTCCTGGAATGTGGCTGGACAAGGATTGTTGGGTCAGTCGACTATAAATGCCACCATGATGCTTTGGCTTGTCTACACACCTGTAATACACACACACAGAAACGCATTCTACCATATGTCAAATTACACAACATTTGATTAACAATGAAGATGTAGTTAGTGGTCTAAAAGCTTTCTGGCTGCGCTGAGGCCTAAATGAATCTTAGGTACTCTGTTGCACTGCATTGTGAGGACTTAAGTACCTAAGGCTGTGCGTCCCAGGATGGAAACCCGCCCCCAGGGTGAGGTGATCGCTGTTGGTACTGAAGACAGAGAAGGAAGGGATGAGGGGTGTGGAGGATGGAGGGAAGAGTAGAGGAGTGGAGGAGGGAGGAGGTGGAGGTGGAGAGGAATGGGGTACGCTGAAATCAAACTCATTAACGTCTGCGGTGTCCATGTCGTGAAGGACGGAGCTTCTTGTCGAAGCTCTTTGGTCTGGAGTCGCTGTAGAGGTGAATGTCGTCGAATCTGAGATTGTGGATATGTTTGTTGCGTCATTCCTTTCTGGGTTGTCTCTTTTCTTTCTTGCTTCTGTAGAAAACGTAGTTTTCTGAGTCTTTAGGGCCATTGTTGCAGTAGACTTGGTGTAGTTGCTAAAAGACCCAAGCTTTGTTTTAGGTTCTCCGATCAAAGATTTGAAGTGAGGGGGTTTCAAGGATTTTATGTTTGGTTCAGCTTCACTGCTGTTGTTCTTTTGCTCAATATTTGAGCTTCTAGAAACCTTTGAGATTTGATTTACTAAAGTCGTGGTTGTTGCACTGATGGACACACAAAACGCTAAATCCTCTCTGTTCTCTTTATCCGAGACTGTCAGTGTTTTCGGAATAATGGTCCCTTCTGACGTGTAGGTTATTGGGATTTCATTCAGCAAGGAGGTCGAGGTTGTTCTGGACTCTGTGGTGATCTTGGATTTGGAGGTGCTCTGCTGATGGACCCTGGAGGGCTCAGAAGATTCAGGATTCTCCTTGTAATCTCCACCTGAAGCATCAGATATCTCAGTGTGGTTTGCATCTGTTTTGGTCGCTGGGCTCATCTTCAAGCATCCATGATCCTCACTGATGTCCTTGTTTGCAGTGTTACAACTATCCTGCAGATTTGTGGTTGTGATCGATACTTCTGTAAGTTCCTTGTCTGTTGTAAGGCCCCTCGAAGGTTTGTTGGGTACACATGTGGGGTGATTTGTGGGTTTAGTATCGAAAGATGAGCCAGTTTTGGACAACTTTGAATTTGAGGTTCCTTTAGGTGGTGCTGTAGTGCTGTGGGCGGCCTTTATAAAAACAGTGGAGGACTGTGTTGAAAGATCGGAGGTCAGAGTCTTTGAAGGGCTGGAGGACAAAGACGTGTTGTTTTGGGTCATTTTTGGGCCAGAGTCTGAGGTAGTCTTTTGGTTTGAGGGTAAGACTTTTGGACATTCAGAGGTCCTTCTTTGCTCAGTGTCTGTTGTTTGTGTTGTAGTTTTCTTGCATGGCTTGGTGACATAAGGGATAATTGGGGTAGTGACCTCAATGTGGTCATTGCTTGACGATTGAGACGCTTTAGGTGTCAAGCTTGCCTCTAATCGGTCACTGTTTGATATTTGAGAAGCACCCGCGAGGGATTCTTTAGTGGAAATTTTACCCATTTTCTGTGTTAAGTCTATTGCTGATTTCAAAGAAGCTTTTGGAGATGAACTCCCAATTGGATGGTCAGTGGTTGAGCTTTTAGACAATTTGGGCACTTTTGTGTTTGAGTTGTTCCAGCTCTTCCCAAAGTCTTGAGTTGGCTCCGAATTAGAAGATGTCCAGATCTCCATCACACTACTCTCAGTCACACTTGAATCAATGTTGTCTGAGCAACTAAAATGCAAAACACTAGAATCTATGTCTTTCATATACGTGTTTTTCACATGGCCCTCCCTTGGCTCTGGAGAAGCAACTTTCCCATGTTTAGGTTTAGCTACCACAGTGTTATGGTCCTTCAGATCTGTTGCAGTCTTGGAAGCCGCCAATGAATCAGAAGTAAGGGTTTTAGTTGGTTTAGAAATCTCAGGTTCTTTTCTCAGCTCTGCACCAGTGGCTTTTCCCGGTTTACTTTTCATGACCACAGTCATTTTTGCTGCATTATCGATAATCTTGGCGCCTATTGTTTTGGATTGTTTGGTGGACATCAAAGGTTCTGAGGTATTTCGAATGGTTTTAGACAGCTTTGAAGGTTGCTTTCCTTTTGTTTTCTCCATCTTCTCCTCTCCCTTCATCACCTTTTCCTTGTTGACTTTCTCATCCAAGTCTTCAGGTTGTTTCTTGTCTTTACTTCTCCGGTTCTTCTCATCCCCCTCATCCTTTTCTCGTCTTGGGGTTTTGGCAATTTTGGGAAGGGTAGAGTTTTCTCTGTGGTCTCTTTGGATCTTAGCATTCAGCTCATCCAAAACCCTGTATAGATACATAGATAGATAGATGAAGAGAGTTAGTAACCTGATTTCAGAGGCTACTCAATAGTCAAAAGGTTGATGGTTCGATTCCTGGCATCACTACCACTCACTCAATAATGTACCCATAAACAAAGTTTGGCTAACATATATTTCAAGGTGCACCAGCCTACTGGTCCGGAATGGAAGACTAGGTAATGTAGCTAAAACCATAATAAAACTCAACAAGTTCTTAGATACACTTACACTGGAGCATCTGTAGTAACTTTTTGGAAAAAAAAAAAAGATACCTGATGTGGAAAGAGTCTTGAGTGAACAGAGGATGTTCTAACAGTTCTGAACACTGAGCTCGTCTTTCTGGATCCATCTGGAGACAACTCTGAAAGAGACAACACAGAGGTATTACTGATGGTTCTGATGTGTCCAACTTAGGATCCGAAAGTGACAAAAGAAATACGAAACAAATTCATAGCTGGTACCAAAATTCGGTTCAAATGGAAAAAAAACTGTTAAAGATGGAGGTGGATGGATGAAGGTGAAGGCACTTATTGTAAGCTTTGGACAAAAAGCCAAATAAACAAAGTTTTTTTACAGTCTGTATGTTTTTATTTGTTCATGTAAAGTTATTTTAAATATTTGTTTAAAAAAGAAAAACATACATTTGGCTTTAGCTTTTTAAATATTTGTCTTGTGACATTTGAGTCAATAATCTAGATAAACTGTACCTGTGCCAGGTCCAGGGTGGTGGGTGTGATTGTAGGGAAGCGCTGCTCCAGTCGGACTCTGCCGGAGTATTCAGGCAGTCTGACTCCAGAAAAGACGGGATTCCTGTAGAACAACTCCTGGTGATGAGCTGTTAGGTTACCTGTAATAGAAAAAAGGAGAACCCAAAAGAGTACAGTTGTGTTGAGAGAGTTAAAAGAAGAGAGTTTGCATATTTTTATTTAACAAATGTTTTGGTGTGTGTGCTTACCGAAACACCTGACAATGTGATATATTTGGTCGAGGTCGGAGTCTCCGGGAAACAGAGGCTGACCTGTTAACATCTCTATTAACAGACAACCAACAGCCCACACATCCACTGGTCTACACACACACACACACACACATACACACACCTGTTAACATTTTTATCTACAGACAAACTAGTGCTAACATCCTCAGGTGTACACACTAACACCTACTTGCTGTACTTGGTGTCTCCCACCAGCAGTTCAGGGGCTCTGTACCAGCGAGTGGCCACATAGTCAGTATAGACCCCCCCCTCAGCGGGCGATGCCATGGTCCGGGCAAAGCCGAAGTCGCACAGCTTGACCACGCCCCCCTGAGAGATGAGTATGTTCTCCGGTTTGATGTCACGGTGGATGATCTACGAAGGAAAGGAGGGAATAAAACACAGGAACATGTTGTAATCCTTCCTCTGGCAGCCATATTGGAGGCCCTCAGTGCTTTGAGAAGACGTGTTTGTTGGCTAGCTAACCATCACTGTCTGATTAGCTCTCTAGCTAACATAGTTGTAGAAGTCCAAGCATGTTTAGATTAAATCACAGCCCTTTTTTATCCCTGGCATTGCATGCTATTAAAACTATTGGAAATAGAAAAGGGGGCTCACGTGTTCCTTCTTCCAAGGTGTTCCCAGGTCCTGGGAATGTAAAACTTTGAGAATTACTTTTTTCACTTGTTTAGCCTACAGACAGAATCGGACTTTGGGTTTGCCTTTGACCATTGTTGCAATGTTGGACTGTAAAGCAGATTTCTGCTGCCTGGCCTGAGTGGGTTTGGGGTTGGGTTCGGCCTGTTTTGGGGACACATATTGTGCTTCCACTCAAACACACACAGGTGTCCTCACATTTTGCTGGTGGCAGAAGGCTGCAGCCCTCAGGATCTGGTACAGGTACTGCCGGCTGGTGTTCAGGTCCAGTCCGCTCGGGTTTTGCTCCAAATCATCCAGAAGCGTCCGCTCTACGAACTCAAACACCAGATACCAGCGGCGGCGACGCTTCCACACTTCTAGGAGGTTCACCAGGTTGTCGTGACGCAGTTGCTTCATGGTTAGAAAGATGAGAGCGCAGAAACAAGAGTTTGTGAATTTGAAGCTGGAGGATGTTACTCTGGCTGCTGGATGAAAACAGGAAAAACACATCTAACATTATATTAAAGTATTTTTTAGAATCAAGCATCATTTTATTGATATTAGGGCAACAATCTGTCCTGTCTCAAGATACTGACACTGACTCAGACTACAGTAATAATCCAGGCGGCGACACAAGAAACCCTCAGCACCTTCAGCTTCTGCTAATTCCTCTCCTTCTGATGTTTCCTCTCATGTCAAGTTTTAAAGTAACTGTGAGAATATGACTCTGAATAGTTTTGGGTTTGTTTGTCTTGTGATTGACAGGCTGCTTTTGTGTTTTGCTTCACTCAGGTTTCAGGCTCATACAGGCCGCTCGATGCTCAGCGACTCATTGATTGATTGACAGGTACCCTCAGCAGCTTGATCTCCCTCAGGGCGATCTTCTTCACCGTCTTGTCGTCGTCCGAGTCCATGAACTTCTTGATGGCAACGAGGCGGCCGGAGTCTCGGTGACGGCACTTCAGCACGGTGCCGTAACTGCCCTCCCCGACCAGACCCAGAGACTCGTAACGCTCCATCAGACTCTGGAGGGAGAGAAATTCACTAATATCACTCAGAAATACATTTTACTAATCGATTATCGCTGTTAGTATTTTAGTATCTACTTTTAATTGCATACAGTAGCTTTGATCTGACCATCACCCGAGCAAACACAGCCTTTAGAATGTAACTTTTAGGAAGAGACATGAAGAAACATTAAGACCATAAAAGACAATAAGGAAGAAGGAAAAAATGACAGTTATATAAAATGAAAGCATGCAAGAAAGAAAGTAACATAAGTAAAAGTATGTTACATTTAATATATATGATTTAATATGTAATATATGAGAAAATACCAGTCACAGAGGCCACTTATAAAACTTAAAGTACACTTTGAATGCAGGACTTTTACTTGTAGTGGAATATATACAGAAAAAAACTAGAGGGAAAGAAATCTGAAATAAACACACAATTACACAGTAATAAAAAAGATGAAAAGACAAAAGGACAATGAATTAGATGAATTAGAGGTAATGTAAAACATGATCACTAAGTGAAGAAAGCAAGATATATATATATATATATATATATATATTCCACTACAAGTAAAAGTCCTGCATTCAAAGTGTACTTTAAGTTTTATAAGTAAATGTACTCCTCATGCAGAGAAATGGCCTCTGTGACTGGTATTTTCTCATATATTACATATTAAATCATATATATTAAATGTAACATACTTTTACTTATGTAACATTTTACTTGTACTTGAGTATTTTTATCCTCCACCACTGAACGTACTTAATATTACAGGGACATTATAAACCTCTATGAATAAAGAACTTCACATTATTATTTGAGATATCAAAAGACTGTAGTAGTCCGGAATAAACTCAGATATATTACAGACACAACAGAACATAAACAACACCCTGTTCCGGTAGTTTCCGGTGAAATGTAACGTTACAGTAAGGTTTAGACACACTAACCTTTCAGGGGAATTCCTTAATCGCTTAAATCGGTGAGCTTCCGTTATCAACGTAAACACTGGAGTAACGTTTCGTGTGCGTGCGTACCGTCTCGCGGTCACCGGAGAAGACGACTTGACTCCCGCGTGTCGCAGCGATTACCTGCTGTCACCCAGCACGTTGCCATGGTAACGCCTCCCGCCGCGCTCCACCAGCACGCGGAGAAATAGAACGTTACGTCAGCACGTCCTCGCACGTACGACACTGTGGAAGTTGTAGAAGGCATTTTGTTTAAAACACGGTTTAATCTACAGCTTTTAGCTATAAGTGGATTTGTTTTTTATTATTAAAAAAGGCCACTTAAATGAAGCTTTAGCCTCAAATTAAACATATTATCATAATAACATAATATTAAAATTCCTTCACATTTCTACATTGTAAAGAAAAGTCTATGAATAAATTAGTTTTTCTTGTAATTATTTTTTTAAAATCTGAATGCTAAATGTAGTTAGCAGTTAGCAAACAAGCTAGCACCTCTATTGAAGAGCTCAGCACTACATACAGCATTTTTAAAATCATGGTTAAAATCTACTCATATATTTACTCATGAATGATCTGATGTTTTTTTACAGATTCTAACTTGTTCAGGTCTTTTACTCGTCTGATTGTGTTGTTGGTTTAAATTTGTGTTGTGATACATTTTCTCCAGTTTCTTTTCTCTCCTATATGAAACTGCAGTAATGCTTTTTATCATTTGCCAGTTTTTAGTTGTGTCGGGACCTGATGCTGTTAAATGTCAGTGCTGATGAGTGTGCACTGTCCCCTATAAACAAACAATTAACCAACAAACGTGTGGGGGAAGGGTTTCTAATATTTTGTCCACCCCATTTACTGTATATAATTTACTTATTAAATCTGCCATAAAGTTTGTTTTCATTATTAAGGGCATTTTTGTCAGAATTACGACTTATTATCCCCTCATTGTGACAGTACAGTTAGTATCTCTTAAAACATTACACATTTAGTTTATAGCAATGTATAATAAGAGTGAAATAAGACAGTTTCCCAACATAAGTAGTGTTTTTTCCGATGGGCTTATGCAGTAAAAGTACTCAGCCTTTACTAAAAGAAGTGATTAGTATCTATAACAAATAGTCCATTATTCTGTTTGGATAAGTTTCAAATGTGTAATATTAATTTCACAGAGACAAAGTTACAACTGAATGTCATTAGAAAAGTAAAAGTCCACATATGAAGACCAGCGTATGTCCATAAAGCACAAGACTTTTGAATATTATCGAGTTTTTACATGTATTTTTGGGTTATATGTGTTTGTATGAAGGTAAAACTCACAGGATGGATTAAAACTGAAAACCATCAAAGCGTCTGTGAAAAAGGTTTTAATGAAAAAATAGTTATTTACAGTAACAAAATACAGTCTGTGCACGTTCAACATAACAGTAAGAAAACAGAGAATCAGCAATAAAATGTCTGTGTGTGTTAATCCGGACTTTCTGCCAGTTTTCTGATTTCCTCCAGTAGCTCTGAGAAAGATGGCCGACCCTGAGACCTCTACACCACCACCACCGAAGAAGAAGAAGAAGAACAGGAGGGTTTGAGGTGAAGAAGATGTTAAGCAGTGGTTAACAAAACTCAACTTCCAACCTGTTTATGTTCTCTCTGATGTTTATTGCTGAAACAAAAACACTGAGTGAGTGAATGAGGCGTTCGGTACCTCGTGCCAGCAGCGGTACATGATGGCGTAGAGCGGCTGCGAGGCGCGGTGCGGCCGGTACAGCCGGACTCCTCTGGTGATGTCATTAACCACGTCCAGGTTGGTGCTGTTTTCAAACGGAGTCCGACCCAACGAGTAGATCTCCCACATCACCACACCTGCACGCACACACACACACACATAAACCTAATACTACTACTTCTAGATTATACTTGAACTTTGATTTTAGCTGGAAAGATTATTATATGTATATATATTTCTCATATTTTTTAAATCTATTTTGCCTGTTTCCCATATTCTATGTCTGAAAGGATTTCCTGTTCTCATCTCCATTACGTTTTCTTTTGACAGCATTTATCAAATCTGAATCTGCAGCATTAAGATGCTGTTCAAACATCCGACAAGCACTTTAATCTGAAGCACACCGACACCATTACTGTTCAGTGTTCAAGAAGTCCTAAAAGTTATAAATAAGTTGATATTTAAGACCCAGACTATTATACCTGCGACAGTTAAACCCAGTTTAATCAATGACAAAGTATTAAAACAACTCATTTAAAACCTGCGTTGATCAAACCCAATGTAAGACCTGCTGCTGCTACTAACTCAGTAACTGCTGGTACAAGTATTTCTACTACTTTCAGTACTAACAGGAGCGAGTGGATGGTGAAGTGAGTGTGTGGTTCCTCACCAAAGGACCAGACGTCAGACTTGCTGCTGTATTTACTGTAGTGGAGAACTTCAGGAGGAGACCACTTCACGGGGAACTTGGCACCACTAGAACTGGTGTACTGGTTGTCTAGAACGTACCTGAGAACCAGAACACAGAGTCAACAACATACAACTTCCAGAGCACAGGTGAGACACAATACACTGTTCAAAACTCAAATCTATCTCTTACTCGCTCCCTGACGAAGAGTTTATTTGAGAAGATCGACACCTCTCTGATAACTCTTAATAACCGGTTAGCTTAGCTTAGCACAAAGACTGAAAACAGGGGGAAACAGCTAGCCTGGATCTGTCAAAAGGTAATAAAATCCACCCACCAACACCTCTAAAGCTCTTTAATTTTTAACCGTTTAAAAATGACAATTTGCAGTTTTGCAGGACATTATGTACCAGACTATTTAAGAAATTGTGTGACACATAACTTCCTGTAAAATAGAGAAATTGATGTTTTTACACTTTGGTTTATGTACGGATTAAACAAACCAGATATAACGCATTAATCAGTGAGCTTTAGAGGAGCCGACAGGTGGATTTTGTTACCTTTAGACAGAGCCAGGCTAGCTGTTTCCCCCTGTTTCCAGTCTTTATGCTAAGCTAAGCTGACCGGCTGTGGCTTCATATTTACCGTACAGATGTGAGAGCGGAGTCAATCTGTATTTGAAATAAATCTGAAATAAAGTGTCACCTGGCCATTCCAAAGTCGCTGACCTTCACCACGTTGTGCTCGTTAACCAGACAGTTCCTGGCTGCCTGGACGAGAGAAAAAAACAACCACAGACCTTTAAGTAAATATGCACCTGAACCATTTTGACCACTAGGTGGTGTGAGAAGAGCAAGTACATTTACTCAAGTACACATACAAGGTATATTTTAAGATACTTTCTACTTCTACTCTGCTACATCTCAGAGGTAAATATTGTACTTTTTACTGCCTTTATTACATTTGTCTGACAGCTTTAGTTACTTTTCAGATTACAGTATCTACAACCAGAAGTGTTTCTTTATGGGTTGAGAGAAAATCCTCCTCCTTCTTAATCTAAATAAACTCTTTTACTTCTGATGCTTTAAATTTAATAAATAATGATACTTACATACTTTTACTTCAGTAAGGTTTTGAATGCAGGACTTTTACTTGTAGTGGAGTATTTGTACTTTTACTTCAGTAAAGGATCTGAATACTTCCTCCACCTCTGACCATTTGCAATTAATCGGCTAAAACTTCACCTGACGGTCCTTGAAGTGCACACGAAGAAAAGGCTAAACACCAGTCAGCTGCATTGTTATGCCTCTTCCCATCATCCCTTGTGTTTTGGACTGACTAGTTTATTATTATTAAACACACACACAGTGACTCACCAGGTCTCTGTGGATGAAACTATGTGCCTCCAGGTACTCCATCCCCTCACAGACGTCCTGGCACATGGACAGAAGCCACGCCTCCTTCAGAGCCCCGCCCCTCTGCCGCAGGAAGTTCAGCAGGCAGCCGTTCTCCATGAACTCGGCCACGATCAGCAGGGGGCGCTGCTGCAAGCAAACGCCATACAGCTGCACCAGTTTAGGGTGGCAAAGCCTCCTGGGAGAGACAACAAACACACGGTTTCACTTCTCTGTGTCGACAATAAGAAAGTTACCGAAACTGTTTCTCTGCCCCCTCCTCCTTACATCATGACCTTGGCCTCCTCGATGAAGTCCTCCTCGTACATGGCCCCCTCTTTGATGGCCTTGATGGCCACTCTCTGCTGAGCCCTCCACTTGCCGAGCCTCACCAGACCGAACTGACCGCTGCCCAGCTCCTTCATGAAGGTCAGCTCGCTGGGGTCGATCTCCCACTTCTCTGGAGGGAGGCAACGAGAGAGAGAGAGGGAGGGAGAGAGAGGGAGGGAGAGAGAAAGAGGGAGGGGGAGAGAGAGAGAGACAGAGAGAGAGAGAGGACGAGAGAGGGAGGGGAGAGACAGAGGAAGAGAGAGGGAGGGAGAGAAAGAGGTATGACACATTACGAAGACATACAACTATAATTAAAACATTAATATTATTTACATGACATATTATATGCAATATTAAATATTTTATTTTTATTTTATTTTTATTTATTGCCATGACATTAATCACATACAAACATGGCTACGTCATTTTATTATTTATGCATTACTATTGCCTGACATTTAATACATATTATGATGCATTACCGATGGACATGATGCACATACGTCATATTTTATTACATGCATATTAATAAATATTTTATACATGCGATGCATACCATGACATTGATGCGACATGCGCATTATTATCGATGTATTTATTATGACATGTTACGATGATGATGCATTATGATGCGGCCATTATTGGGGGAGGGAAAGAGAGGGAGGGGGGAGAGAGAAAGAGGGAGGGGGGAGAGAGACGGGGGGGGAGAGAAGAAGAGAGAGAGGGAGAGAGAGAGAGGGAGGGAGGGGGGAGAGAGAAAGAGGGAGAGAGGGAGGGGGGAGAGACGAAGAAGAGGGGGGGATGGACAGAAAAGACGAAGGGAGTTTAAGTACAAAGAGAAGAAAGAGAAAGTTAGATCTCCAGTCAATCCCATCTCAAAGCTGCTTGTTTTTACAGGACCACTGTGGTGGTTTAGCGTGTTTTAGCTCATATATGTGTTTCAGTACTTCTGTGTTTTAAAATGGTGTCTGTTAAATGGTAAATAGACTTCACTTATAAAGCGGTCTCATTCACACACCGATGGTGAGGGAGCTGCCATGCAGGCTGCTGGCCTCCATCAGGAGCAACTTAGGGTTCAGTGCCCAAGGACACTTCCCCATGTGGACAGGAGGAGGCGGGATCGAACCGCCAACACTGGGATTAATGGACGACCCGCTCTACCTCCTGAGCCACAGAACACTTTTGTCCAATGATGTTATTATCTCATGGTGATGCAGCTGGAACTGCATGTACATTTTGGCCCCACGGTTCACATGTTCTGTGTTTACATTACTGCCTTATGCCACAATAAACTGGGAATAATACAACTTTTCTTTATTTGTTTGCACTTGTGTCATGAGAAGAGAACTAATTCAAGACAAACATTTCACCTAGTCCAAATGTAATAAAGGTATTATTAATTCACTGATGTGAAATGACACATAGAGCAGCTTTAAGTAAATGTGTGTATCTGTTTATTAATTTACCTGAGCTGAATCCTGACGTGGCAGGTACGCACCTTCCCATTGGCCCCACCGCATACCGCAGCCTGGTCACTAGACCTACACGCACAAACCAAACAGTATCAAGTGATGCATTATACGCAGCAGCGTTGTCTCGAACGCAGCATGCACAAACAGTGTGAGTGTGTGTACCTGCTGCGTTGTGTTCGTGGTAGTGTATGACGTCAGGTATGGAGTTGAAGGTGTGTTTTTCAGCCAGGAAGAACTGTCCACTGTCACTTATTTTGATCTGGTAATGCCTGATATCCCCGTTACCGCTGCAACGAACCAGTTCACAGGAAGAGTTTTACTGTATATGTGACGGTCTAGTTTTAACCTTAACTTTAGATGCTGTGATGAGAATCACCTTAATGTTTTGGTGTAGACGGAGACGGTGTAGACTCCCTTCTGACTGGACTCCCGCACCACGAAACCTCCCTCTTTGTCCTGGAAAACAACCAGAAACAGACATCTCAGAGACACTTTAACACTCCAACTAAAGGTTATTTTCATTATCAATTCATCTGTCTGTCATTTCTTTTATTAATCCGTCATTAGTTTAGTTTATAAAATGTCAGAAAACAGTGACAAATACCCATCAAGTTTCCAGAGCTTCCGACTAACAGTCCAAAACAATAAGATATTCAGTTTAATATCACAGAAGACAAAGAAAAGCAGTGAATCATCATATTTGAAAAGCTTGAACTAGAAAAATGACTGAAACGATGATCAAAATAGTTGCAGATTATTTTTCTGTCGATCGATTAATCGTTTCAGCTCTACTCACAGCAAATATAAAGAGGCGTGTATCACTTAGATAGCTACGCCGCTGCATGGACATAGACAGATTGAACCAGACAGACAGGTAGACAGACAGGTGTATACCTCCTGTCTCAGCAGCTGCTCAGCTTCTGTCCTGGTGATGTTCTTGCAGTACCACCTCCACGAAGGAAAAGAAAACACTATTAACAGTTTAATTGTTGCCTTTTGATCATTAAGAATAATATTTTTTTGTTACTGCAGTTTGATAAAAAGAATAATCAATCAAGGCTTTGCTTCACGGTGAGAAAATCAGCTAAACAGTCGCTTCCTCTCTGACACTGCAGCGAAATGTTGAAAAAGTAGAAAAACAAACAGAAATAATATTAAATGCAATATAAGACTCACGAGTTTGCCTCAATCCTGTTCTTCTCTGTCACGTAGTTACTCGGGATGAAGCCTTTATTCCTGACAGAAACAAGGAGAAAAGCAACATGAACAATCTGCAAAGCTGCCAGTATGTTTCATCAGAACTGCTGCTGGACGGACCAACAGCTTCAGAAACCCGAGGAGCTTTGAGCTGCCTTTAAATGTTTCTATAAATGCCAGGAGACAACAAACAGATATGACGACGGGATCGTTTCATTTCAAATATTAAAAGATGTTTGGTTTCCACGAGTGATTGTGTCGATGATGAAACACCAGATTATGTTCAAGCATTTTTCAAGGAGTACATTCAAAGTCAACCTTTAAAACACACCAGTTAAAATTAAGCATTTTCCAAACTTTCAAGACTTTGTACGAAGCCTGAAAGTTATAATAATTCATCCTGAGGGGAACGTGTCCGGACCGACCGACAGACTTTTAGAAAAGCTTTTAGATGTTAGTGAAGATTTAAAGCAGAAAGAAATGAAACCTTTGGCTGCCGCAGTGATAGATTAGTGTAGTTTGGTATGAAGCAGTTTCGGCTGGACGTACCCGTGTTTGTCCTGCGCTCTCCACCACAGCTGGTCCTGTTTGTGGAGGATGATGTACTCCTCCCCCTGCGGACATGACACGCTGCATCACCACACGTCTATTGCTGGGTGTGTGTGTGTGTGTGTGTGTGTGTGTGTATACCTGTTTGAGTGTGAGGTCAGTGTCCTCCTTGGCGGTGAAGTCATACATGGCGACGACACATAGCAACCCCTCACCTTCACCGTCCTCATCTTCAGGAGGGGGGAGGGGGAGCTTCCTCCTCGACCTGTCGACCTGAAAAGAGAGACGGACAGAAACAAATTTAAAACATTAAAACGGATAACACACACACACACACACACACACACACACACACACTCTCTGTCTTACCCGGCAGGCGTGCCCTGGGTATCGTCTGCTCTGGAAACACAGGGAGGTGCTTCCCTCCAGCTCCATGCGGGTGCTGATCTCCCTGAAATCAAACGATCAATAAATTTTGTTTTACATACACAACACAACAATTAACCCTACAATCACACAGGAGCTGCCCTTTTTATCTTCATCATCTGTTAATCCATCTATCGTGAAAATAAAGTGAAATGATTTAATTGCTGTTTTTAAATAAATGACATTTAGGAAACTGAATAGTTGGTATCTTGATGTTACCTGGTCTGTACGGCACAGCAGCAGCAGAAGATTGAGCGGATGGAGTGATCTGAAGAAGACGAAGAAGAAGTCCTTATTTTTGACATTTTATAGACAATCAAGTGAAAAAAACATCACTAAAATAAATATATAACTCAAATACGGTCCAACTTTTTCTTTCTCCAAACATTATCACTTTACCTGCACAAGACACCTGTGTGTTTAACCCTTTCAGTCCCAGGCCAAACACTCCAGTTATGTGCCTCCTAAAGTCTTCAAATATAGATTTACTGCACATATTCCTTCTCAGAACAACCAGGACTATTTGAAAATTAAACATTTATTTGATGTGAATCTGCAAGTTTTATGATGAATTATATAAACGTGCAGAATTTGGGTTTGTCTATAAATGATAATGTTAAATATGAGCTCACAACTGCCTTATAGCCAACAAATAAAAGTAACTTCTACTTCTAACTAAAGTAACTCTTACTCAGGTTTTACCTCATGGGGGTCAAAGGTCACTAAAGCATCATAACTAATAAATAACACACTCTTCCCCCGTTAAGGAGAACGGGATGCAACCAAACTTTGCTGCTCACATGCTGCTTATGTCGCCATGACAACATGCCCATACGGGTTACAACCAAGTGTGATAGTTCATTTTGCTCGTTAGGGCCGGGACTATTAATACATTGATCGATAGGGAGATAGACCAGTCGCCTCGTGTGTAAGCTTCACTCAAACAGCAGGTGGGTTAAACACAACAGAGCAGCAGTTTTCTCTCTCTCACAGTCTCTTACTGTCTCTCAATTTTGTTTTAGTTGATCTCTGTTTGTGGTTTTGAGTAGGAGGTCTTTGTCAGGAAGTATAGTTTCCTTTTCTACCTAAGCATCACACTCTTTCTCTCTCTGTGTGTGTGTGTGTGTTTCTGAACACACAGCTGTGCGTGGGTCATTTTCTCACCGTTTGTGTGCAGCATGTCTTCCTGTTTCTCTTCGTGTGTTTGTGTTTGAGTTAGACTGTGTTGAAGGAAAACACACACACACACACACACACCTGAAAAACGATGACTGTCATGTTATGTAAAGGCGACTGCCAAAATAAAAGCAGATTTAAGATTTATCCGTTAGCGTCCCATCATCACGAGCCAATGCCACGAGGAGCGATGAACTCTTCTGGTGGTTTGTGGTAAACCGACATCCCATCAACACACTTTCCTTCCTCCACAGGCTGGTGGAAAACTGGTATTTTTAAACCTGGGCCCTATTTTTGACACATTTGGGGGTCTAAACGACTAATACTACTTACAAAAAGTGTTGGAATTGGTCAAGTAGATCGCCTCAAACGGCATCAACCTCTGACGAGATTTCAGAGCGAGACTTTCTGTTTCTGGTTAAACAGAAAGGATCTTACTCTTTACCAATCGGTCTGTCTCTGTAGGGATCCTTTCCATAATGTTGTCAGACTCTTAGAATAACAGTCTGAACCAGAGTCAGTGGCAAAAACAAGCACTTTTAGTTGCCCACAAGGATTACGTTGCAGCCATTGCAGCCCGTTTCACGGATGCCTGCGGAGGCGATCTACTGGACCAATTCCAACACTTTTTGTACCTATTAGTCATTTGGACCCCAGAATATGTAAAAATAGGGCCCAGGTTTAAAAATACTGGAATTACCCTTTAAGAGTTTGGATAAATGAAGACCAACTTATAAACTTCATAACGCTGTTAACGCATAACTCTTTTACAAAACGGCAGGATTTTCCTTTGGATGAGATTTATTTCCAGTGGTGGAAAGTAACTAAATATATTTAAGTACTCTTGACTTGAGTACAATTTTAAGGTAGCTTAAGATATTTTCCAGATTTTGCAGATTATTTTTCATACAAAACATATAGTGTGTAAGGAAAAAAAAAACAGAATTGAGTCCTTTAAGTTTAATTTTCACATAAAAAAGCAAAAGCAGATGTTTTAGGAACATTTAACTAGTACAAATCAACAAGTTTCAAGAAGTTTCTTATATAGACGTTCATTTGTGGAACATTTAAATCAAAAACTGGTTGAAATATTCTCGCTGCAAAATAAAGTTTTAGGACTCAATTACAGACAGAAATGTCTTTATATTATTAAGGGTTTTTGCAGGTTAAACAGCCTTTTTACACTTTTTAAATAGTTAAAATTAGCTCCACTTCGAACAGCCACAATAAAATGCTGCTCAGACATGAATGCATCAGTAGTAATAATCCTATGATATACAGTATATGAGGGACAAGTGCCCTTACTTTTCATACTTTAAGTACACCTAGCTGAAAATACTTTGAGGTATTACTACTTTTACTCAAGTAAAGGATCTGAAAACTTCTTCCATCACTGTTTATTTCTCTGGGAGAGACGATTCTGTGATCTTTCCAACCCTACGAATGATATCTTCTACAGTTTAGTGCACACTGATGCCTCCGGACTTCTCAATCACACACCTTCATTAAGATTTTGTCGAGCAATATAAAGGTCTGAGCTGAGAACAGATGCACAAGTTCGTGTTCAGACCAGACTGACGTCAGCTATTGCTTGAAAAAATGGCATATGTAAAAAACTGTGCAGAGATCTCCATAAAAGAAATACAGGTTTGTCTGGTAAACAAAAGCACACATTACTGGAAGATTAGTTTGTAATGTGGACGCTGAACCTTGAGCTCTGTTTTTTTTAAGCATCATTGAAAGTATGCCGAATGAGCTGTTAGCAGCTGCTGTTTGCAGTGGACCCATGGATGTACAGACAATCACTGGATTACTGTGATACTGACGAAACCTTAAAAACATGATGATTCTCAAGCAAGTTCTGCAGCTATAAAGGACCATCTTTTTTCTAGGATTTCAAAGCAAATTTCTGGACGTTTATTTGTGATAATGATATCTTCTGTGTAAGACACACTGAATCTAATGTATCATGTCTGTAGGTGGGTAGACGGAGTGCCTCACATTTTGAAAACATCTGCTTTAAACTAACAGAGCTCTTACTCAAACTGGACTTCCTGAAACGTATTTCATTTTTAGTCATGCTAGCAGCTCTAGGGACGGTAACATCAGTCAGTTCACTAGTTTGATCCAGACTGAAATGTCTCAACAACTGTTGGATGGATTGGATTGAAATGTGTTTCAGACGTTCATGTTCCCCTCAGGATGAACTGTAAGAACTTTGGTGATTCTCTGACTTTTCCTCTAGCGCCATCATCAGGTCAACATGTTAATTTAGTTTATCACCAAATACCTGCAGAACTAATGACATCCCATCAGCCTCAGCTGTACTTTGTGTTTAGCATGCAAAGTATGCAAATGTTAGCATGCTAAGACGCTAAACAACCACGGTGGACATGGTAAACATTATATTATACGTGCTTAGCATTGTTACCGTGAGCATGTTATTAGCATTTAGCTAAGTGCCGAAGAACAGCGTCATAGACTCTTAGTCTTGTTTGTAGAGATTTCTTTTTAACAGATGCTTCACTCTGACTTTGACTCCAGCCTGTTTGACTTTAAAAAGGCCACTTTAGACTTGGTCTCTGTCTGGGTAACCGGCCCTCTGTGCCAGTGAGAGAAACAGAACTGAAACTCCACTTTAGCTGCTAACAGTTTCTATGTGCTCGGCAGATCAGAGGTGCCACTTTGCAGAAAGTGTCTCTGCCTCTCTGGAGCTTTCAGCCTCCATTTCCACCTCTCTACACGTCTCTAACATCAGACGCATTAACATTAAAATGATATTAAAACAGCAGAAAGAACCATAAATGAGTCTGTGTTGTTGTTTTGTCGCATCTTGAAACGACGACTCAAACCAAACAGTCGCTTCTGAATCTCTTATTGGTCTAATTTCGCCTGAACGTCACGGTTTTAGAAGCAAACACAAACACACTAAAGGATATTTTATAACGTTGAAGCTAGAAAGATTTAAGAGTAATATCAGTTTTCGGAGGATCTGAACCAGCTGTCAGCCTTTCACTCACACTGCCATAACTACTGTTTACTCCACCTTCTTATATATTTCTCTTCTGACACACATACACTGCACATACACTGACATTTAGGCTTTATGTCACTCTGCTTGTTTTGTCACATTTTCTCCTTTGACTCAGTAAATTCTCGGTAGTTTATTCCGACCTTTCACAGCGAGACAGTGCTGAAATTCATGTTTCTTCTCACACTTTTCATCCGTCACTCTCTACTCAACATGTTGTCTCACTCAAAGTGTCAGTTGTGTGGATTTGCTGAGTTCGTCTTTAGTTTTCGTTTGCTGTATCCTGCCGCTGTAGTTACGTTTCTTCTAACAACAAAAAGTCTGTGTGTGTTCGTTAAATTCCCTTCTGTAAGATAATACGTGTTTAATCTGCAGATACTGTAGGTACAGGTACTTACTTGAGTGAATCATGATCGACTGTCTTTACGTCTCTTCTCCCTCTTCTGCTCTTTCTCTCTCCTCCTCTTCTTCTAGGTCTTCTTCAGCTCGGGTTTTTAAGGTCAGCAATGATTTCTCTGCAATCACTTGCATCAGCGGGGCCAATATGATGCCACAGGTAGGAAAACCTTGAAATAGCTGAGTGACAGAGACGAAGGGAGAGAGAGGTAGAGAGAGAGAGAGAGAGAGAGAGAGGTGGGTGGAGGAAGTAGATAAGGTGAAGAGAGGACAAAAGAGAGAAAGATATGGGGGGAAATATGGGGGGAAAGAAGAAGATATTATTTCATGTCTGCTTCAGACACACTGATATAATACTTTATATGTTGTGTTTACAGAGAGAGACAAAGAGAGAGACAGAGAAAGAGAGAGACAAAGAGAGAGAGAGATACAGAGAGAGAGAGAGACAAAGAGAGAGAGAGAGACAGAGAGAGGAAGTGAAAGAATGACGTGAATGAAACCACAAAGCATCCGTCTTTGTGAATAACTCCAGGAAGAACACACACACACACACACACACACACACACACACACAGTACAGCTCACAAAGCAAAAACCAGGTTTTTATCACCATAAACTCAACCCAAGTTTTTATTTTACATTAAAGCTCTCTGAAGCCAACATGAACTCTAAAACATTAAACTGAATCTCAAATCAACACGTGTGATGTTCATTTTTTTGTTATTTGATGAAAATGCAAAGTCAGACTGAAAGTTCACAGCAGTGCTCTGGGCTAAATGCTAACATCAGCATGCTAACATGCTCACGATGACAATGCTAATGCATAATGTTTAACATGTCATTGTCCACCATCTTAGTTTAGCATGTTAGCATGCTAACATTTGTGGAGCTGCAACAATTAGTTGATCAACAGAAAATTAATCAGCAACTATAACACCAACCTGTAACCATCATAGTTAGCGTGTTAGCATGCTAACATTTGCTAATTAGCACTATACACAAAGTGCAGCCGAGGCTGATGGGAAGTTTTGCGGTTATTAAAGTATTGGACACAATAAAATTTGACCTGATGATGGCGCTACATGAAAAGTTAAAGGATCACCAAAGTTACTACAGTTCATCCTCTGGGCAACATGAATGTCTGAACTAAATTTCATCACAATCCATCCAACAGTTGCAAATATTTGACACAAATTTATGACAAAGCCACAAATGTTGACCTCATGGTGGCGCTAGACGAAAGGTCATCACCAAAGTCAGTGGGATTCATCCTCTGGGCAACATGAATGTCTGCACAAACGTTTGTGCCAATCGATCCAGCAGATGTTGAGATATTTCAGTCTTAAGCAAAGTGGTGGAACAGCCATCATAGTTCTGTGTATTACTGCTCTCTATTCCCTTATTATTATTTTTATTATTGCAGATATATTGGGGGCTGGTGGGGAGTGGGTATATTTGCCATATTAGTCATGGGCCGTCCATAGCAAGACATCACAGGATCGTACCTGTGGCTCTGCTTCAGGTGCAAGAGACGTGTAAGAGGTCACATGAGCACCAGGTGCAGGTCAGCCCTTATGTTCAAAGAGGGTGGGCTTAGCAGAGTGAGATAACGCAGCAACATCCGACTTATTGACATGCTTTTAACGTTTTAATTCTTACGTTTGGACGCTACTGCAAAACTTAAAGCGTTGTGAAGACGGAACAACACACAAAAAGCTAGATGTTTTGGCACGAGTGGCGTGTGATCTTATAAATACGAGCAGTCAGGTGGTAAAAATCATTCACATCAACTTAAAGATATCTGCAATTTTCAGGAAAAAACCACAGAAGTGTCAACAAAGTGGTGCTGCAAAGCCACAAGAGAAATCCAGAATTAACACAAATACAATCGCTGCAGCTAGACGACATCGTTTGTTCATATGTAGTTACATCGAGCTTTATAATGGACCATGATGACATAGGTCATTTAGGCCACATTGTCATTTATCTGGGGGGGCTACGAGGCTAGTAATCAGGGTAACCATCTTGGAATAACGCGTGGAGACTAAACCTTAAATCGTGCACTTTCTGGCATGGGTTAAAGGTCTCCTGAGTGGTGCATTCAAATACACTTTAACATCAGAGAACTACTGCATGTTGTCAGATATTTTAATCCAGAGCCCTGCAAGCTGATGTTCTAAGAAAAGAAGTGAAACCAGCTGCTGGGCGGCACGAAAGAAGTGATCTCAAAACTCGTGCTCGTCGATACGTTCAGAACAGTCATTTTGTGTTTGTACTGTGTTCACAGGTCAGCTGTTTATGATTAAACTCAGTGTAAAGCTTTCAGTTTCAGTGTCTACACACACACAATATGTACTGCTATACTCGCTTTCTAAAAAAATGTCCTAAATGTCCTGTTTTTTTTAAACTATCTTCACTTTTCAAAAACATCCTCACAATTTTGAAAAAAACGTCCTCAATTTTCAAGCATCCCAAAAAATGTCAAAAATGTCCTCACGTTGTAAAAATATTAACACTTTCCAAAACTGTCCCCAATTTACAAAAATGTCCTCACGTTTCAAATGTTCCCAAAAATGTTCTCAAATTTTTTAAACTGTCCTCTTATTCCATGAAAGTCTAAACTTTCCAAAGACGTCCTCACTTTTTCTTTTTTTTTTAAAGTTCTTACTTTTCAAAACATCCTTTTTCCAAGTGTCCCAAAAAATTTCCTCAAATTTTTAAACTGTTGTCACTTTCCAAAAACTTCCCCAATTTACAAAAACATCCTCACTTTTTTTTTTAACCGTCCTCATATTCCTTAAAAGACTTAAGATGTCCTCACTTTCAAAGTCTTTTCCAAAAAATGTCTTCACTGTCCCCAATTTACAGAAACATCCTCACTTTCAAAAATTTACAAAAATTTACTTTCCAAAAAAAACCAAACTTTTAAGGCTGAAAAACTCGAATCGGTCCTCACAAAGATAGAAGACCACACAGTTATGTTGCAGAGGCAGATTTCAGCTTTCTGACTGATTGACTAGTCAAATGATCTCATACACCGCTGACCTCTTCCTCCCTCTCTCTGACACACACACACACACACACACACACACACACACACACACTGCGGGTACGAGAAAGCTTGTGCGTGTGTGAGTGTGTGAGTGTGTGCGTACTGGTTGCGTGTCCGCCTCCCTCTCTTCATTTCCTGAATCCCGCTCCTCTGATTCACAGCGACATGGGAAACAAACGCACACTAATGGTCTAAAAACTGGAGAATGACGAGCGAAGGTAAGAGAAACACTCGCTTTTTACAAGTCACTTCGTAAAGTGTTTATAAATAAGTTAATAAACAAGTTGCGCAAAGTGTGCGGCTGTCCGTGACTAAAACCAACACGTTTGACTTGTCAGCGAGCTCACCTGCAGCTCTACGGTAATAACCTCCTGCTAAAACACTCGGTTATTACATGAAATACAGAAGAAGTTATTGAAGTTAAATTACAGGAATGTGTCTTATCGTGACAGGACAGGAGAAACAAACAACGTCAAGTATTAAAGTGTCATAGAAACTCTACTTGATTCTGTAATAATGTATTATATGAATCCTCTGGTTGTGTTTGGTTGGATAAATATGTTTTTTAAATAATGTGAATAATAACCACCTGTGAGCAGGTGTACAGGCTGTCCACAACACAGCGAGTCGCGCGTGGGCTTTTCGCTTCCTTCTGCTGCATTCAAGTGCTGTCGGAAACACGGGCAACACGTTAAAAATGCCCCATGCTAATCAATCAATCAATCAATCAATCAATCAGTGTTTTGCAGTGGTGGAAGAAGTACTCAGATATTTTACTTAAGTAAAAGTAGCAATACTGCAGTGTAAAAATACTAAGTTACAAGTAAAAAGTCCTACATTCAAAATCGTACGTAAAAGTACAAAAGTATTAGCATCAAATATACTTAAAGTACTGGTTATGCAGAATAATATATATATATATATATATATGATATTACTGGATTATAATTATTGATGCATTAATGTGTTCATCACTAAAATAAAGCTGCCCATTTTAACTACTTTACATACTGCAAGGTAGCTTAATCAATAATAATACATCATCATTTATGCATTGATTTATATTTAGTTTTCATAATCTTAATCTGCAAATTAACTAGTAACTAAAGCTTTAAAATAAATAAACATCATTTTTTTCTCTGAAATAGTGGAGTAGAAGTATAAAGTAGCATAAAATGGAAATACTCAAGCAAAATACAAGTACCTCAAAATTGTACTGAGTAAATGTACTTTCTAACCACCGCTGGTGTTTTGTCTCCTTTTAGGACCATTTACAATAAAAGTATATTCACTTACAATGACTCTGTGTTAGAGATGAGTGTATGTGTGTTTCTGAACGCATCAGCATTTTAAAATAAATTCAAATATAAATGTATCTGCCAGTGTTCACACACACACACACACACACACACACACACCTTTAACTGCATCAGGAAACATTCTAAACTTAGATTTAATCTTAAAGAGTTTTGTTATCTGTCAACACCCCTGCTGCAGCTGCAGAGCTCAAACCTCGACACTTCACCAACTGAAATGTGTCCGAGCCACAGTCGAGTATCCAGATGCTTAAAACATGGGTCAAAACATGTTTACACAGTTTTAGTATCGATACTGAAACTCGTCTCTAATTTCTTAAATCTAAATCTATAAAAGATCTAGATCGCAACCTCATAAAATACATTTCTGTCAGTTTGTATTGTTTAAGACTTTTAGTTTGCCTACTTTGAAAGTCACTGCAAAACATTAATTTAACTTTCCCCCAATATCCATTCAGATTTTGTATTGATTTAAATAATTTCCCCCTCAATTAACTGTCTGCTGTTTGGTGCTGGGCAGTTCGAGTACAGTTGGTTTTTTGGGGTTTTTAGCTGAAAGCTGCATCTGTAAACATCTGCAGAGCCGCGAGAGTGAACCAAAACAATGAAGCTGCGAGAAAGAAAACCAAAAGAGGATAAAAAAGTGTCTAAAAGTAAAAACTGTGCGTCTCTCTCTTCAGTTTAGCTCCAGCCCGCCGTGTTCTGACGACAACCACCAATGGGCTGAGGCCGTGGGCGGGGCCAGGATGAGTGCCAAGCTGCTGTTGGAGGAGATGCTCATCAAGCGTTCACAGCAGAAGAAGAGGACGTCGCCGCTGAACTACAAGGAGAGACTGTTTGTCCTCACCAAGAGCAGGCTGACGTACTACGATGGACGACCCGAGGTCAGTTTAATTAGTTTTTATTTACGTGTCAGCTCAGGATTAGTTATTATTTCTGAATAATTCACATTTTATAAAAGAAGTTCTCATACAGGTGTGTTTTATGCTTCCTGCACGTATCATGTCATATAATATTCGCTGTAGCAAGATATATTTATTTTTTAATTTGATTTTTTAAAATGTATTGAAATCTTTGAGGAATGCACTTACTCGCTGTTTTTCTGAGAGTTTGATGAGAAATCAATACTACCTTCATGTCTGTCTGTTCAATATGAAGCTACAGTCAGAAGCTGGTTAGCTTAGCTTAGCATAAAGACTGGAAACAGGGGGAAACAGCTAGCCAGGCTCTGTCTGGAAGTCACTGCTCCCAGCTAAGAAATACCACAACTCCTAATTTTTACACTTTTTCATTGAATTAAACTTTAGAGCTGCAGGTAGTGGGATTTTGTTCTCTTTGGACAGAGCCAGGCTAGCTGCTTCCCCGTTTCCAGTCTTTATGCTAAGCTAAGCTAACCCGCTGCTGACTGCAGCTTCGTATTTGCCAGACAGACGAGAAAATGAAAACGTGTTTTTAAATCTATCTCAGATTCAGAAGCAAAAGACAAACTTTAAGTTGAATTCTAGTTGACGAAAGTTAAAAACAGGTTGTGTTTAAGTTTACGGTTTTCAGACACAATCAATCACACACACACACACACACACACACACACGTGTCTGTTATCGCAGTGATAATCAAATCAAACACACTGCTGAAGGAAGTGAGTTTGTTTTAGGTTTCTTATCAAAAACCATAAACAAATATTTGGGCACGTCTGAACTGATAAACTGCAGCTGAATTCTGCAGAAACAGAATAGAATAAAAGATGATACAACACCGCCACAGGAAGTCCAACATCTCAGTGTGAAGCTGATATCATTTTTACAAAAACAGCAATGCTGACATGTCGTCTCCACCAACAGAAGAAGTTCAGGAGAGGCTCGATCGAGCTGAGCCGCATCAGATGCGCGGAGATCGTCAAGAACGGAGGAGGAATCATCCCCTGCCAGAACAAATACCCCTTTCAGGTACAAACACAACCAATATACTATAATCAACAGTGGCCTTTTTTTCTGTCAGCAATAATCACTAAAAAGAAGTCAGACGGGTCAAGAAACTCGAGCAGTCTCAGGTTAGAAACGAACCTCGAGGTTGGACAAACTCTTCGTTCAGAGTTTGTTTAAAATTATTCGCCAAACGGTCTGCTGTAAACATCCATCACAGTTTACAGACCCACTTCCTGCTTCACTGACCCACGTTTCAGCTGTGCTCACTTTCACCTCCAAATAAAGTGGTTTAGATAATCTGGATTAGGGGTCTGACACCGTGGCCCCTCCACTCCTATTATTATTATTATTATTCTGTGTCTTACTTCTATTTAAGAGACAATCATGCTCCAAGGTTTGGAACTACAGTTCCCATAATGCTTTGGGGGATGTACACAGAAGTATAATGTTGCCATGGATTCAGTCAGTTATGCTTTGGGCTACAATTTGAGCCTTTTTTTAGACTGTTTGTTTACATTAGCACTATTAAAATTATGCCGAATTAGCTGTTAGCGTCTCCTGTTTGCAGTGTACTCATGGATGTACAGACATGTATCACCGGATTACTTTGATACCGAAGAAAACGTAAAAACACAATGATTCATAGGCAAGTTCTGCAGTTCTACATTTATGTGTGATGGACATCAGATATAATGAAAGTTTCAGGAGGAGGAGGACAATGTTTGATGCAAACTGAAGCAATCAAGTGCTAAGGGTTTAGTACCTCCATGATCTGAGTGCAGCTGCTGACCGTGCTGATAATTGGGCGAAGTCAACGGGTCAAACAACAATATCTAACTTCCTGTTGTGGTTAGATCCCCAGCATGCACCTGTTCCTTTCACCCTACACAGTATCTTTGCCTCAGTCTCACCGTTTGCAAACCCCTGATCTGGATGAACCATTGGTCTGTTCACAACCTGATTCTCTTGACTGCTCGACTTTCTGTTTTGTTTCTATTGAGAAGTAATTCTTACCACAAGGTCCACAGGAGCTTTCAGCCACGTCTCATGGCTTTTATCAGCAGATACAGCTCTCTTAGTTTGGCTGAAAGCTCCTGAAGGACCAAGTAAGTGAACCTTGTCACAGGACTTTTTTGTCTGACTCAAGAATGAAAATGACCCCACCCTTCAGGGAGAGTGGACAGGCAGGAAGGGAATGATGGGAAATGTAGTCACAAACTAAGTATTGATTTGCTAATATTTCATAGATGGTTAAAAGACACACAAAGCATCTTTAAACTGTAATATGCTGCAGATATCTGTGCTACACATTACACACAAACTAATTCACTCCTATATTTATTAACCAGCGTGTTATTGTTTGTGTCCAGGTGGTGTACGACACCAACACCCTCTACGTATTCGCTCCGAGTCACGACAGCAGAAGTCTCTGGGTCCAGAGCCTCAAAGAAGGTCGGTCTCTGTTCTGGTGAAGAGGAGCATGTACAGGTGTAAATGTGACAGATCACACTCACAGTCTGTAGATTCTATCTGTTGTTTTCACACTTTAAACCACACGTCTGAAACTCGTTTCCACATGGGGCAACTTTCCCAGCAGCCCCCCCCACAGTGTTTCCACCGCTCTTGAAACGTCACATGCATACCTTATGTATGTGACATTTCACCTGAGACATGGCGGTCAGACGCTGTTTAGAGGCTGAGGCACAAGATGGTTTAGTGACCATTTAGGTTTTGCTGAGAGGGAGCAATGTGATGCAAAGATCCTGTGTGTTAAAGGGACGGGTGCATGCTGGTGTTTAAAATGCAACAGGAAGTTAGTTATTATCGTTTGGCCCGATTACCAACAAGGCCAGCTCACGGTTTTGGTTTTCGAGCCCACCACCTTACTGTTTTGGTTCACTCTCACTGCTTTCATAGAGTTCTTTTCGGACGCAGCAGGCAGCTGCTTGCTAACAAGTTTGCCATATAGAGTTCTGCAGGAACGAGTCCTAAAACCCTGAAATGAGTTAGCATGTTAGCTCTTCCTGTTCCCTCGTATGGAAGTGGGTCAGTGGGTTTTTGGTTAGATGCCTGAAATAAGGTCTGTGGTTAACACAAATGTTTTATCTATGACATAAAACCCGTCAGTAAATACTCCACTGGTGAGTTCTGAAGCTTTTACGTGTCTTAAAAAAGGCGTCCGCCTTTACAGCCTCGTTGGGTTTATACTGCAAACTGTTCTAACTCAAACTTTCCCAAAGGCTTCTGTAGAAGAGGTCAGCGCTGGAAGCTCAGTGGTGGAGACGCTGAAGTCATGTGACCGTGGTGTAGCTGGTTTATAGTGTTGCTTTAGCTTTTTACTTAAAATCCTAAAAATGGTGTTCATTTGTGAAGGTTATCTTGCTGAACAAAACGTGTAAGTATCATAAACTTTTGTTTGCCACAGAGCTTATTTTCTGCAATAATCCCCAAAAAATCCAATGGAGAAATCCCATTGGCTTTTGTGGAGGGAACCAGGGCGGTGCTAACCTCCGGGTTGGCCTACAAAAATACCTGCAGCACTCTAGTCAGTGTTTCTTGTTTCTGTTTCCCCCTAAGTGGCCAAAAAACAAGACTCATTGCAGGTTTAAAGACATAAGCTCTCAATTCTTTACATTTAAGTATTTATGTGAGTAAGTATTATAACCTTTTGTGTGTTCAACATGCAGATTTTGTTCACACGAGCCACTCAAATTCTTTTAAATGTCACTGGATGTCGAGGAGGATGTCCAGAATACGGACTCCCGTTCACACATGACCTACACACGAAACATTTCTGTCTGCAGAGATCAAAGACAACCCTGTGGTCTCGACGAAGTTTCACCCTCAGTTCTGGCAGGAAGGGGCGTGGCTCTGCTGTCGCCAGGTGGAAAAACAGGCTCCTGGCTGCGAGGAGTACAACCTGTTTGGAGACAGTGAGAAAAGACACCCCCACACCCACAAGCCTAACCACTCATCTGCCCTGTATTATTGTTCAGTTTAAAGTGAATCTGCCACACCACAGAGTAATAATACTGCGTAATACTGTAAAAATACTACCAAATTTTACCCAAACCAGACATTTTTGATGTTAAGTGTCATAAGCACTTTAAGATATTTATTTTAAAAGTACTTTGGGTGCAGTAAAATCACATTTTGTGCCTCTAAGTTATGAATGCATTAATGTTTAAAGAGTGTTTTAAGGGACCCTGTAGGGCTGAAGCCTAAATAGTTTATATACTGTTGGACCGTTAAAGCTACAGCAACTCAATAAACTCATTTTTAAATGTAAACTATTTAAAGTACAGTGTACTATAGTATTTATAGTAACCAGTTGTTTCCGCAATCAGATGAAGTGTGGGTGAGTATAAAAAAAGAAAAAGGGAAGAAGTAAAAAAGTAGCACCTGTAGTGAAGGACAAGCAGAAACGAAAATACTCAAGTAAAGCACATAAAAACATGAAGTACATTAAATACAGTGCAGTAAAGTACTTGAGGTATTTGGGTTCCTTCCATCTCTAGTCAGCAGTAATATAAAGTTGCTTAATTTGTTACTAAATGTACTAAAACATGCAAAAACAGGAAAGAAATAGATATTAAAAATGTTAAAAATATGACGTGTTGGTCCTTTAATGTGCATATTTTTTGCAGTGTAGAGTCTGAAACACTTGATTCACCAAGCGCAGAAGAAAAACAGGAAATCACACTGGTAACGGTAAATTTAAGCAGTTAGCCGATTCATTCAGACTGAGTTGCGACAAGCTTCAGTTTCTGGATCACCAATATTACAAGCAAGCAAGCAGTGAGAGGTCAAAGGTCAGAGGTCACAGTGATCTAACAGCAGAGAACGTAACAAAGAAAAGTAAAAAAAAAGAAAAGCGTTCAAACGTTCTGCTTGGTTTACTGTTTCTGTTCCTCTTTCTCTAGTTTCAAGAAAACCTTTACCCCCGATTCCTGGAGAGGAACGCAGGGTAAGAGGGTAACCACACACACACACACACACACACACACACACACACACACAAAAAAAACTTACAAGCATTTTGTCTTTCTTCTTCCTCATCCAGCAGCGGCGGCCGCCTCCTCTCCCTCCAGCAGCTGAGGATGAGGATGACGATGGCGAGGATGGGGATTTTGACGATGATGATGATGATGAGGACGACGATGACGAGGAGGTGGTGGTGGCACTGTACGACTTCCCGGGCACCGAGCCGCACGACCTGAGTCTGGTGAAAGGAGGCGAGTACGTCATCCTGGATAAGTGTGACGTCAACTGGTACAAGGCGCGCAACATGTACGGGTGAGTGTCTATATCGTGATATACATTTATCTTATTACAATAAATGCAACAAGAAGTGTTTTTGTAGTCCTAAGGATGGTCACTTTGGTCCTGACTGAAATATCAACAACTACTGGATGGATAGTTATTCCATAGCAATCCAACTATTCGCCACAAAATATGTTTAAAAAAAAAAAAAGGATCAAAATCGATGCAGCAGAACCAGAAATACTGCATTTTCTACTCCACACATTCTTTTTCATTGTCAAAACCTGGAGCCTACATTACCCACAATGCAACACAACACAACACAGATAGTTCAGTCAGAGATTGTGGTGTGTTATGCTAGTAGCGGCTAATGTAGCCTGTAGCCTGCAGCAGAGATGAGCAGCGGGCTGCAGAGGTCTTTCTAACTCCACACCAACAGATTTTCATCTTCAAACTCGTAGTCTTCAGCCCCAGCCGACGCTGACTCGAGTGACATCACTTGAGACAGTTTATGAGATTAGCAAACGTTTAATTAATTAATTAGCAAACGTTAGCATGCTAACACTAAACTAAGATGGTGAACATTACACCTACTTAGCACCAGCACGTTAGCATTGTCACTGTGAGCATGTTAGCATGCTGTTGGTCTGAACGAGGCCTTAAGGCTTGTTTAAATACATTTTCTTTCTCATGCTGGTTTACGTCAAACTGTGTGTTGGTCTGGATTAATGCCAGTCTGACCAGTTAAAGGAGCCCTGTGGAGTTATGTTTACACTCAGTGTTGCTCATTAAAACACACTGTGTCTGACACACCAGCTCAATGCATTTCCTTGCTCATTTGCAAAGCTGATTTTTGCTTAAAAGCTTGAAACCTGCATTGTTTACATCCATGTTTACAAGAAAGCAGTCTTTTTCACTGCTTTTGTTGGTGCATTACTGCCACCTGTAGGTCAGTGGTCAGTAGCTCGTCCTCACAAAACAGGGACCCACTCATAAAAAGACTGCTCCAGAGTGCTACTAGAGGTCAGAGTACCTTCAAAGACTCTGGACTAGCTGTTCTCAGTCGGTTAGGTCGAGGTATGTGTGTGTTTTTCTGTGTTTCGACAACCTCACCTGTTCCTTGTGTGTTTGTGTTTCACAGTGAGGAAGGCTACATCCCAAGTAACTATATAACAGAGAAGAAATCTGGAAACCTGGTGCAGTTTGTGTGAGTTTGTTAATCATTTCACAGTAGATCAACAGCAGTTAAATGTCACGATAAAGTCACAGATAACAAAAGTCTGGACCACAAATCCACAATCCATCAAGTCTGCAAGGAGCCTCAAGCACACTTTCTGCACACTGAGTTAGATACACTTTATATTCTTTACAGCATAAATGTACCATATTTATTTGAACACGTGTACTTTTATTTTTCTGGTATTTTTCTCACAAATTGTTGACGTGAATTCAGTCAGATCTTCATCTTGTAAAGCTCCTGGAGGGCTGGAGAACGTCTCATTAAGATAAAAAAAGAAAAGCAGGATAATGAGATCTTAAAGAGAACCATTAAGATATGATTGTTATTGGAATTTTTATTTGTTTGTCTGTTCTAGTTGGTACAGTAAACAAGTCAACAGGAACAAGGCAGAGGAGCTGCTGAGGAAGGAGGTGAGTCTAGAAACATCCTTTACTTTCTGTTTCTTCCACGTCTTTATTCCCTTCTTGCATAATCACTTCTTCGCTGTTCTTTCCTCCCCTCTGCCCACCTTTCCTTTTTTTGTTTCTGTCTCTCTTCGACTCCCTCTACTCATCATTGGACACACTCTTCTTCTGTTATTTCTTTTCCATCCTTCTATGGTGTAAAACGGTCCAAAACAAAGCCGTTGATGAGGTACAGAAACCTCTAGAGGTTAATGTTTCGAGTCCAGCCGAGGACCTCCCCCCTCCCCACCTGTCAACTCTCTAATAAAGCTCCAAAATAACTATATAAATAACATAAATGATAGAAAGCTCGAAAAGACGTGCATATTTTCCTTCACAGGCAGTTAATTATTATGATAATAATAATTCTGTGTTCACAAAAACATAGTTTAGATCACAAAACAATACAATGTGATTTCTTAATTATTTTGTGATCTGGGGAAAATCAAGTTAAACTTTCTCTTAATCACATGAAAACAAAACGTAAGCTCGTCTGTGTCGCCCCCTGCAGGACAAAGAAGGAGCCTTCATCGTCAGAGACTCCAGCACTCCAGGAGCCTACACCGTCTCTCTCTACGCCAAGTCTGCTGCAGGGTAAAGACGCTTCAATGAGCTGAAACATGCAGCCACCTTAAAGGACCATACCAGTGTTTTTTTTTTAATTTTGCAAGTTTTATCTTACAAACTACAAATCATGGATACTTTAAATTACAGCTAACACTTTTTAAATTCATTTTTCTGACTCTAGAGGTTCTTTTATATATTTGTTCCTGCCTTGCAAGCAGCCTTTTTTATTTTGTAAGATATAAAAATTGATTACTAGGTTTTTGAAGCTTGCTACAGATATGACATATGCATTAATGCATTCATTTCTGTCAGTGTTACATTATTATGCAGCTGTACTGTATGTGCAGGTTGCTGGAGAGGTCTGCACAGTTTTAACTCAACAATAACAAATGCACCTTTGACTTTGCAGACCTGATATTCACTGTGGTGGATTACAAAACTCAAGAGTGTGATCATTTATGTTCATACTGTACAGAAATGAATGGAAACCAACGGCTGCCTGAACACAGATGATCCTTTAAAAATAAGCCTTTTCCTGCCATTAGGAACTGAACTGAAATTTAATTTAATTTAATTCAGCTGCAGGCTCAACGTGAGATTTTACGAAGCATTACATTATTGTGATAGAATGAAAATCAAATGGGAGTTAGATTTTTAGACCAGCAAAAAGCCTGTTTGAGCTGGAAGTGTTATGTTGTTGTGTGTGTTTGTAGGGAGGGAGCTGCAGCTATAAAACATTACCACATCAAGGAGACACAAGGCTTGCCTACACAGTTTTACCTGGCTGAGAAACACCTGTTCAATTCCATCCCCGACCTGATCGAGTACCACAAACACAACGCAGCAGGTAAACAACGCGTCATCCATCCAGACCTACGTGTGTGTATCTGGAACTAGCTTGGTAGCTATTGAGATGTTAACAGCCATGCTAGCAGCTCAATGCTAACATCTACATGCTAACAAGCTCATGATGACAATGCTAACATGCTAACACGAACGTCTGAACCAAATTTCATGACAATCCATCCAATAGTTGAGATATTTCAGTCTGAAATATTTTGTCGTAGTACCTAAAGCTTCTAGATGATTGTTATAATGATCATGTTGTCATGTAGCTACATGGAGCTCCCTGTCTAAGCTTTGAAATTTGCTTTCAAACATACTGAACATTTCTGTGAAAATGTCTCTTTCCCTTTGTTTTCTATCTCAGGTCTTGTTGCCAGGTTGAGGTATCCTGTAGGGAAACAGGATAAATCTGCTCCGTCCACCGCTGGCTTCAGCTACGGTGAGTCCTCACAGAGCTCTGCTCAGTGTTGTATACCTTAAACAATGTTAATCCATAAACACACCTCTCTCTCTTCTTCTTACCTTCCTCCTGTCTCGTTGCCTCCCTCCAGAGAAGTGGGAGATCAACCCCAGCGAGCTGACCTTCATGAAGGAGCTGGGCAGCGGTCAGTTCGGTGTGGTGAGGCTCGGCAAGTGGAGGGCTCAGTACAAAGTGGCCATCAAGGCCATCAGAAAGGGGGCCATGTACGAGGAGGACTTCATCGAGGAGGCCAAGGTCATGATGTAAGAAAAACATCAGGAAAAGGAGACGAAAGATAATAAAGGAGGATAAAAAGCAGGGAAGAGATGAGGGAAGGTGGAGAAAG
This sequence comes from Macquaria ambigua, assembly GCA_008360985.2. Taxonomy (NCBI): domain Eukaryota; kingdom Metazoa; phylum Chordata; class Actinopteri; order Centrarchiformes; family Percichthyidae; genus Macquaria; species Macquaria ambigua. The sequence continues at coordinate 42,294 of VMKM01001292.1, read as the reverse complement.
AAGATGAAGTTATACACACAGATTAGACTCTGTATTAAAATACAATGACCCTATGTCATCTTTGACCTCTGCCGCCCTCCACTGGAGACTAGTAGGAACTGTAACAACATGCACTCTAATCCTCCTGTTCTCTGAACTATGGCGGCCTGTAATTAACAGAAATTATAGTCATATAAAATGTGTAGTTTTCGAGCCATTATGTGGCCGTTATAGACTGTGTTGATTAAAACGGATCTGTCAGACTTAAACACACCCTGCGTTTGACACCCTGTCTTCCTCTCCTCGTCAGTGCATTCCTGTCTATAATTTGTGCGTTTTCTCCAGGAGACTGTCTCACCCGAAGCTGGTGCAGCTGTATGGAGTGTGCAGCCAGCAGAAGCCCATTTACATCGTCACAGAGTTCATGGAGCACGGCTGCCTGCTGAACTTCCTCAGGCAGCGGCGGGGCAGCTTCAGCCTGGGGTCCTTGCTGAGTATCTGCCTGGACGTCAGCGAGGGCATGGAGCACCTGGAGGCCAGTGGCTTCATCCACAGAGACCTGGTACTGGTACCACTTTACCACCACAGGAACTTTTTATCCCAGAACTCAGGGCCTTTTTCAAGAACTGAATCTAATGTTGACTCTCATTGAATTCCACTGGAAATGAAAAGATAATACACTTGGCTGGTGTCCGCAGCTACTTTGACCCGAGTGCTTTTTTATTTTTCTTGTGTTGGGTCGCAGAACTCCTGTTGCCAATCACGTCCCATCCTAAAACAAAACAGAGCAGTATTAAATTAAATTAAATTAAATTAAATTAAATTAAATTAACGTGAAATTCAGTGCTGGCTTTTTCTTGTGATTTGCAACTTCACCCAGTTTTCTTGTGGAGGCACCAAATTGTAATTGTGGCTCCTTCACCATAGCTCCCTACAACCAATTTGGTCAAATGCAATCTACCACTTTTAAACAAGACTAAGAAGAGTCCACAGCCGTGCTATCAGCTCTTTGAGGCTGTACTAAATGCTAACATCGGCATTCTAACATGCTCATAAAGATGGAATATATGACAGAAGAAGAAGTTTTGTTTGTTTTTGACGGCTTCATTCATCTGTTCAAACACTTGTTTGAACAACTCGTTTGAGTCTTTCGACCAGTCCTCAACAGTCCTTAAGCTTTTATTTTGCTGCCGCCATGTTTCTGTATTCTGACTGAGCTGTTATCAGTGGAATATTAGTGTCCATGTAAATGCAGCTAATGTTAACATGACTTCCTCAAATATGAAACAAGCTTGTGGAGGAATTTTACTGGACAGTCAGCAGTTTATCAGAGAAAGACTTCACACAGTTCTTCTGTTCAGTTCAAACTGACCGAAGATACTCAAAGACACTTAGTGATAACTAAGAAATGAAAATAGTGTTGTTAACCTGATAGATAAGAACCCTTTACGTTGACACGAAGACAAAAGACAATAAGAGTCTACAGCCAAAGTTTTGGACCAATTCAAATTTGGATCTGATAATAACTTGAGCCTCAGTCTTTTATCACAACATCATGAATGAAGCCGTCGAGTGTTTTAAAACGAGCCAGCTGGAAACATTAATAACTCTGTATGTACAAAGAAGAATAAGTCTACAGTCATGATAGTGAGTCTGTACTTAGACACAGGAAAAGTCAGATATCACTAAAGTCACTATGATTCATTGTCTGTACACCATGAATGTCTGAACCACCACCACCTATTAGTCTTTGTTCCGGTCTCTTCTGCAGGCTGCCAGAAACTGTCTGGTGAATGACTCTCTGGTGGTGAAGGTGTCTGACTTTGGCATGGCCAGGTACGATTTTATCTCCCAACACTTCTACACTACATGTTGATCTGTCCTCTTTCATGTAGAGCGACTTCAAACAAGTCAGCAGGCCGAACGATTGCACTTTGTCATGTCGATGTGTATTTTGCAGGTACGTGTTAGACGACCAGTACACCAGCTCATCAGGTGCTCAGTTTCCTGTGAAGTGGTCGCCTCCTGAAGTCTTTAACTTCTGCAAATACAGCAGCAAGTCAGACGTCTGGTCCTACGGTAGGCGCACTTTTACTTTAGGAAAGTATAAACATCACGTCTCCATCAGCCTCTTTTCTGCAGGAAGAGGGTGCTGTTCAATGGTAAACGCAAAGCTGTCTTTATTTTCTAATTTTTATCTTCTTTTTCTATATTTTATATCATTTAATAACTACGAACTAACAGCTTCAGCTTGCGACTCTCATTAAACCTCCAACATCTGTGTCTCCAGGTGTGTTGATGTGGGAGGTTTTCACCGAGGGTCGTATGCCGTTCGAACAGAGTCAGAACCACGAGGTGGTTACCTTGGTAACCAAGGGTCACCGTCTCTACAGGCCCAAAATGGCCACGCCCGCCATCTATGACATCATGCAGCTCTGTTGGCACGAGGTGAGAGCCGTGAGAAACAATAATAATCTATATTTATAGAGCACTTTTCTAAAAGTGCTTCACACGGCAACAACTTCACAACAAGCAGATCATAAAAACTATTTTCTGATAGAGTAAGAAACAAATACAACAAATAAAACCAGCAAACAGGCAGTCAGATAAAAGTATGTTTTAAGAAAAGATTTAAAGGAGGTCACTGATTCTGCTGACCTGATTGACCAGAGCTCTGACTGCAAACGTCTAGTTTTCAGCTGCGCCTTGGAAACAGGTAAAAGACCTCTTCCCGAGGATCTGCGGCTACGCTCTGGCTCGTATGCGACTAAAGTCCAGTTCCGACCAAAGATTCACGACGAGACGAGCTGAAACTTGCAGCCACTAGCAATGCGCCGCTCTGAAACGCTCTGAAACGGTTTTGTCTCGTTGTGAATCTTTGGTCTGAACTGGGCTCTAGAGGTCAGATATGCAGCATGGAGAGAGGCCAATCTGTTTCTTTGATTTTGTTTTTATTCAAAATATACTGTATGAATGAAGTACTGTTAAAGTACGGTTCTCCAACCTTTTCTGTCAGCCCCCCTTGAGCTAATAATAATAATAATATAATTAAAATTTATTTTTTAAATTGACTTTTAGTTCTTTTTAGGATCCAGTTATGACCTGTATTTTGATTTAGGCATCTGCTGAACAATGGAAATGGTAGGCAGGTAGGTATTGACGAGCTTCCTGTTTACAAACTATCGATTTACAAGCTCGACCTGTTGGATCTAAGTCCAGTATTCCCTCTCCGTTAGCTCTGCTGTTGGTCTGTTGGCTCCTGAGGGAAATATCTGGCTCGTCTTTAACTGAGTCTGTCTGCTGGAAACGAGATTGATGAGAGCGGTGAGACTGAACCAAATCAGTGAGCTGAAAGATGCGAAAAGGCTTTATAGACCTGAGGGGAAGTGCAGAGTCAGGTGATGACTCTCTGTGGGTTCACTGCTATGAGCGACACCTTTCATATACATGAAGTAATTTGATCCATTAACATAAACATGTTGACTATAGCTGCTTTAAAACAGGTGTTTCTTCCTCACCAGTCTCCGTGTGAAGCTCTCCACCACATCATTAAAATCCATGGCTCTGACTAGAATGCTAAATGCTAAGAGCTAATTATGCATCCGATGAAAGGGATGATTAGTTCCTGAGATGCTGAACATCTTCCACCCATCTTTTTGTTTGCGGTCCGTACAGTTTATGGCAGAAAAACAGGAGGTCATGTGACCTGACACCACCACTAGCTCACTTTGTGTTTTAGCATTAGCTTGTGGTTTCTATGGTAACGCTAGCTGACTTACATCAGAATGTATGGCCTGTGTTGTCTGTTTCAGAGACCGGAGGAGCGTCTGTCGTTCTTTCAGCTCTGCCAGATGATCTCCGACATTCTGGAGGGTGACGCCCCTCCCCCAAACTGATCAACTGACCAATCAGCTGCTTCCACCAATTCACGCCAACTGTGGCGGCCATGTTGGCCCCAACATGGAGAACGCGGTGTATTGGTATTTACAGTGTCTGGAACTGACCAATCAGGTGGAGAGGATGGGCCAATCACACCAGCCTGTAGTCCACTCATCTACCAATCACATTTGTTTATCCAATCAAGTCACTCAACCCTAAAAACAGCCAGTCTGACAGCTGGAAGAACTGAAGCTGCGTTCACAACACAAACTGCGGCTCATGTTGGATTTCTTTTAGGATTTTTTGTTGTACGATTCTGACACCAGCATGAACTGACAGCGACGTACAAAACAACTGAGTCCATCCAGCGTGTTCTGGGTGTTTCCTCCCAGTTGGACATGGACTTTAAGTCCTTCAGTCAGGGATCTGTCAACATTAAAGAGAAGAAACGTACATCAAGCCACAACACACAACATGAAGCTTAATTTTCCTTCCTGTGAGGACTCTGCTGTGTGCAGGGTCCCTGCAGGTCTTTAAGAGTCTTAAGTATTAAAGTCAGTTTCCTCAAAAAGGCCTTAGAAAGTGTTCAAGTCTTAAACTTACAAAAGTCTGAAATGTTTTTGTGAGGAGGCGTTACACACTTATGAACTGAAAGTGGGGCTGCTGGTGCAGTTGGTTGTGTTGCACCGTCAGTGCTGCAGCTACGGTAGCTTGGAAGCTCATCGTCTCATAATGGGCAACTCAAGGTTTTAGCCAAAACAGTTTATGAATCAATCATTTTTCATTGGTTAATCCTTCCATGTTATGCCACTAATCTAGGTTCAGGTCACATTCATTTAATTGATTATATCACTGGGAGTTATTGTTATATACTGCTGACAAGTGCTGAAAGAATGTGCTATAATAAATTATTACAGGCCATATTGTCTCTTCTGGTTCTTCATCATACTTTGGCTGGAATGATCATGAATCAGGTATTAAAAAGGTCTTAACACATCAGTTTAACCCTGTGTGTGAATCTCACCAGGTCACAACATCTGTTTCTTTTTCTGTATAATTCCACTGTCTGACACATTTAGCTGCAGTGTAAGTCTGTTTTCATCTAACGTCTGTCACATCCTGCACATTAATATTAAAGGTTCTGCAGAGAGAAAGTAAATGTTAGTATGTTTCCAGCTGGCTCGTTTTAAAACACTCGACGGCTTCATTCATGATGTTGTGATAAAAGACTGAGGCTCAAGTTATTATCAGGTCAAAATTTGAATTGGTCCAAAACTTTGGCTGTAGACTCTTATTGTCTTTTGTCTTCGTGTCAGTTTAAAGGGTTCTTATCTATCAGGTTTACTCCACTATTTTCATTTCTCAGTTATCACTATGCAAAGTGTCTGAGTATCTTCAGTCAGTTTGAACTGAACAGAAGAACTGTGTGAAGTCTTTCTCTGGAATAACGGTTAATTAAGAGTAATCTATTACTGAAGGTCAGCATCTGCCCTCCTCCACTGTCATAAACTGCTGAATGTCCAGTATAAATTAGACTCCTTCCACAAGCTTGTTTCATATTTGAGGAACTCCTTCTGGTTTCCACTGCTGCATAAACACGAAGACACCGTTTGGCTGATCTTTGGAAAACCTGTTCACGAGGTGGCAAGTTTTCTTCCCTGTTTAAACTTAATTTATATTCATTTTAGGCTTTTTAACCCTCACATTCGACATCGAAAGATTGAGTACTCATTTGCAATGGCACAGCTGTTATTTTTATATTTACATGAAGTAAATGTTTAACAGTTTGATTTAATATAATGTGCTTTTTTAAATGTTTGATTACTGATTCAAACATATGATGTAACACTGTCAAAAAAAGATCTGAAACCCTGATTTTACTCCAGTTGCTGGCTTTTTTCCTCATTTTTCAACATCCTCATAAATATCATGACATCCAAACATTCATTTCGACATATCTGCAGTAAACTGATACCAAAATACAAATACTAAACAGGGGAGAGGCTACACGTGTTCCAGATATTTCACTTATTACTCCAGACATTCTAGTTTTACATATTTTTTATTGATGAGTCAGATATTAAAATAGTCAGAAATATAAATTGTCCTCACTTTGGACTTAGAGACAAATACAAAACAAACAAAAGACGTGCACTAACCCTCATATCCCACCCCTCCCTAACATCTTGTTACACTAAATGGAGCGATAGGTATTGTACAGCTACGTAGCTTTATACATTAAGATAACCTTCTTTGCTACGATAAGTTAATTATTACGGTAGACTTTCTGAAAGTAACACTAAACGTTTTGTAATCCATTTCTGGCACGTTCATTTGATTTTCTGTATTTTAATAATGTTTTTCCAGCATTAGATTTACTGAATCAGCCTGTTTGTCATTACAATGTGTTGAAAGCACAGTGTAACTACTGGGACATTATTTATACAATGCTCAGTTACTGTTGCTGTGCCTCTCATAGTAGTTTCTGAAACAATGGCTTCTTGATTTCAGACAGACGAAAGCAGGCTTCTCATTTCCAGCCGGTGACAATTTGGCCGGCTGAAATGACAGCAGCATTTTTCTTGTACTGCAGCGTAGAGCTAGTTAGTCCCAGTATGACAGGGACTAACGTAAGACTCATATTTCAGTCTGATATAACCCTGTCTGGCTGTTTTACATACTTATTTTCATCTTTTAAGACTTTTAAGATGAGGACTAGCCGATGTGTTTGGCAAACATGACCCTATGTTGCGTAAAGTGGGCTGAGGTTTGTGCTAATGTGTTTTTCTGTTTTGAAAAGGTTTTTTAAAATATGAAATAAAATACACCAACCTGCAAACTGTTTAAGTGCCAAGTATCGCTCTTACTACAGCCCCATGCAGAAACCCAAAGCTTGACAAGACAAGAGGAGAGGATAATTAATATAGGATAATTAATAATTTCCTGCTGTGGTTCAAACTGAAGAGAACAAACTAGCTTAACTATAATGTTTGATGATTGTTTTTTCTCTTCTGACCTGAAGACACAGCGTTTGACCATGACGTCACTGAAGACGGGGCATCTCCTGTTCCACGCTGCCTTCCTGTTGCTGCCCATTGTTCCCACAGTGGCTAAAGTGGTGAAGTCGGTGTCAGAGTCGAAGTGTTCTGAGTTTCTTCTTGAAGGCAAAGCGCCAAATATCACAGGAATCTTGAAGGGTGGGGACATCCAGAACAAGAGCCAATACAAACTCATTTGCCAGACTTACAAGGACCACCCACGGTTTTTGACGCTCTACGACACCACAAACAAGATTCCAGTGTTTTCTGCTTACAGGTACACAGGGGAAGAAAGAAGAACGCATAGACCCAATACCCCTTGGAAGATAGAGCCACAGGTGTGTTTTTGTTTCTCTGACTCATAAATTAATAAACATACAGTAATATTACATTTTAGGTGCAAGTAATTGCTGCTAGTGCATCCACACCCATAGTAGAAATGCTACGACTATTAGCTACTACTATAAGTACCACTACTAGGAATAATAATAATCATCATGCTGCATACCCATGTATACCAGTTATAGAGCCATGTCAACAGTAGTAGCACTACTAGGTGGTTCACAACTACTTTCAGTACCCTTTCATATCAGGATGCATGTTGGACGCTGGTCCACTCAGTGCGTGTTCAACCCGGGCTGGACCCTCTTATATTAAAACAGGTGGACTCCAGGCTGCAGTGTAGTCCCATACGCTTCACTGCTAAACTATAGAATTACACAGAATTACATGGCATGATTAACAATTTAAGTTAAAGGATAAGGCCGGTGCAATATTCTATATTTTAGTTATTGTCAGAAAGAAATCCATTAAAAAGACACCAACAACACTCTCAATGCTGTCTGGCTTCTCTGTCTGTGGCACTCAGCCCGGTTCCTAAAAAACACACCTCACAAATATATTTTAGTTTAGTTATTTTTAAAAAAGACTCAGTGATTTCCTAAAACAGCTGCTCACTGTAGTTTTTAATCAAACAAACAGGAGGAAATAGTGCATTTGTTGGGGACTATTTTCAGCGGCGGATGAATCCACATTTGGTGCTGTAGTGAGTGTTTGGGGCAGCAGGACGGTGTGTGAATAAACTCCAGTGTGTGTTAATGGTGAACAACAGTGTGGCTCACTGCTGTGTTTTTAATAGTTTTTGTTTTCTGTGCAGTTTTTTCTAAATGTTCTTGTTTAACTAAAGGACATTTTACTCTACATTGTATTGACTTTATGGCTTCTGTCTGCATCTGTAACTGAGCCTTTAACTCTTACAGCTTGACAACAAAGGTGGTGACGACAACATGGTGGAAGGAGACAAAAGCAAGACCTACCACAACCAGTCCAAAGATGATGATTACAAACCGTATATAACGCTTGACAGGGGCCATTTATTTCCAAGCTCTTATGGGTTCAATCAAGATGACAAAGAGTCGACCTTCACCCTGACCAACATCGTTCCCCAAGAAGCAACATTCAACCAGGGAAGCTGGAGAAGAATGGAGGAGTGCGTCAAATGTTTTATGGACAAACACTGCATCAACAACAACAATAGTATTGAAGGCTTTGTGGTGACTGGAGCACAACCCGGCACCACCAAACTAAACGACAAGATTAATATTCCCTCCATGCTCTGGTCAGCATTCTGCTGCGAATCCAAAAATGACACGTGGATTGCGGGTGCACACTGGGGCAAAAATGAAACCCTAGACATGCCGACTAAGACTTTGAAAAATCTCCATGACAAATTGAAGGAGGAAAACAAACCTGAATTTAACGTGTTTCCAGAAACGTGTCCTCTCAACACGACTGTTACTAACATTTACCCAAACCCCCCAGGAAATTGCCAATGCCCAAAATAATCCATTGAACCACTTCTGCCCCTCCCACCTTAACACCTGGCCCTCCTATATTTTAATTTGACACTCTCAAAGCCTTCAATCTGTGATTATACAATTATGTTTTTGATTCAATGAAACGTTCAAACTAATCAAGATAATGCATCACATTCATTTAAAAAAATGATTCAGTACAGAATGAACAACCAGAAAATTGTTGTTGCTTCAGGCTGAGCTGGTTTTCATATTTTACAGTACTTTATTTTGTGTAATTTCATTTGTTACAATGATAAAACACTGAATAAGACAAAGTGTCTTTTGCATGGCTTCAGATGGAAGACACTAAGTAAATGTACATGATTTGTAGAATGTGAATGAAATAAAGTGCAGAAAAGCCTGACTGGAAACATTGTGTGTGAAGAGGTGATTTTCTCTTTACAGTGAACGCAGAACTGAGCTTGTAGCAACGTCTCACACAGAAGATTCATTACATTATATACACAGTATGCTAACCTCTGCAGAGTAAATCAGTGTAATATCCAACTGGCTTACAATCCAATCCTTCACTGATCTATTGTGAACATAATATAAAGTCATGAGCCCTTCATTTACTGTGGCACCATTTAGTGTCCTTGTTGTATATTTCAGTTTGTACTGAACCGTATGTTAGTCACACTGTGTCCAAATTCAAGGTACTTGTACTTTACTTGAGCATTTCTATATAATGCAACTTTATACGTTTTACTCTACATCTCAGAGACAAATATTATACTTTTGTGATAAACTGAAGGATCAAATGTTCCTTTGTGGGTTGAGAAAACCCTCCTACTTCTTAAAAAGGTGCTATATAAGGTTTTGAACATTAATATAGCAGCAAACAACTATTTGCTATATATGTGTTCAGTAATCTGAAAAGTAACGAGGAACTAAAGCTGTCAGACAAATGCAGGGAAGTAAAAAGTACAATATTTGCCTCTGAGAAGTGGAGTAGAAGTAAAAAGTTGCATAAAATGAAAAAATACTCAAGTAAAGTACCTTGAATTTAAAGTACAGTACTTGAGTAAATGCACTTAGTTTCCTTGCACCACTGTCTGAAACCATATTTAAATTCACATGAAGAGGAAAACACTATCTGTGAGGTCTGCAGTTATGGGACATGAATCTGGGGTCATAGTAAATAAAAAGCTTGAGATCCTGGTTAGTTGCTGCAGAATGTGGAACAATTCCCACAACAGTGAGAGGAAGTGCCCCGAAATACGTCTACAATCACAACTTGGCTGACCTGTTAATATCTGATGTACGGTTACTCAGTTTGCTTTATGTTACTGTTTAATAAAAGGACGACACTTGGATTAATTTGTCTGTTTTGGCAGATTTCATGAAGCTCTGATGTAAGATGGTAAGTCTTTCTTGGTATATTTTCGAGGGCAGCAACTAACGGTTATTTTCTTTATCCATTAACCTGAGGATTAGTTTCAGTTTCCCAGAGCCCAAGGCGATGTCTTCAAACATCTCGTTTTGTCTGATCAACAGTCCCAAAACCTAAAAGATATTAAATTTGCAATTATATCAAACAAATCCCAACATTTGAGGACTAACAATTAATCAACTAATCATTCAAGCTCCAATATTTTTCTTGATCTAGGCTCTCTTTTAAAAAAATTTTGTAATAAAAAAAATAAAATCAAAAGACTATGGATCAACAAAACCTAAAAAAAGAAACTGCTATTTTGATGTTTTTCTCACTTGAAGTGAAAGTTACAGTAGTCTTTATTTTGATAAGTGAGTTTCATGACCCCTGGGCCTGTGAAGTGTGTATAATGTGAAGAATACATGCAAATAAATAAGAAAATAATCATTTGTTTGAGCAAGTAAAAGTACTGTTTTAATTTACAGATGTTCAGCTCAACAGGTGGAACTGTTGATGTACTTAAATACTCAATATTGATAAAACTGTGGCTCAGATTGGCCCAAAGAGGCTTCCATGTTACTGGCATCAAATATTAAAAATGTTACCCAGAAACAAGGTGTATTAGAGGTGTTTAGCCAAGGCTTGTTATAAATATAAATGGGGTGGACAAAATAATAGAAACCACCTGTCAGTATAATGCTATACAGTTCAACAGCAACACAAACTACAGCCTCCAAAATGATCGAACAGCTGAATTAGCAGAAACTGATTATAACCTTCATGAAGGTAGGATTTATTACAGGACTGTTGTTTTACACTGCATTAGTTTAGCTAACTCAGGTGTACCTAATAAACTGGCAACCTATGAATCATGTGGGCCAATAAAGGTGTAAGTTACCAATAAAATGATGAAGTAAAATGTGTGTTGTGATGCCAGAAACGGTCAACAAACACCCGAAACCTGAAGCCAGCTAGCTGTTAGCTTAGCTAGTCTGCTGCTGTAGCTATCAGCCTATCAATCATGATTACGTAGCTAATTAACACAACAGCTAATATTAACACAAACAGTGGTAAACTATCAACGAGCGTTAGCCCAAGTTAGCTAGCCAACCACCTCAGCCAAACACACAACAAACACGACGAAACCAGCGAGCAACTAACATTTACCGGCAGCAGGTACTCACCATTTCCCTCGATTTGAGAACGACGCAAAAAAATCAAATAAAACGCTGAATCATCAAACAAAAATAGACACTACACATCTTTTCCAACATGGTTAAATCGGGCCAAAAAAGTAGAATCCAAAGAGAAATGTGAGACTCCGTCCATGTTTTGCCGGGCTGCACAGCCGAAACAGTTAGCTTGTTAGCTAGTCATGATCGTGGACATCAGTCCCACCTGTGTGGGTCCGGAGACGGAGATCAGGGCTGCTGTCCATTCAGCTGCAGGGCTCCCGGCTTTGTGTCACCTTACAGAGACGTGAGGGTGGCAGTGGTGGAAAGCACTCAAGTTCAATTTTGAGGTACTTGTACTTTACTTGAGTAGTTCCATTTTTTGCCACTTTATCAACTCCACTACATGTTGGAGGAAATATTAGGACATATTTAGACTATTATCTCTGTACATTGCACGTATTCGTTAGTCCTTATACTTCATACTGTCAATATGCTGCACACCCCAAACTAACACAACCACCAAGACTTCAACAATAATCCTCCCTACAGCGTCTGAACCCCAAACTAACACAACCACGTCATGGGATTCAGAGAAAAAGTGTGCTTCGCAGAGCTTCAGAGGGAGATTGACAATGTGAAATATTCAACTGTCTCCATATCTGAACAATAAATAAATTGCACAAAACTGCAGAAAAGCCTGTCACTAACCACAGATTTTAATGATTTTGTAATCATCACTACCAAGGCACATCTGGTTGATAATAGTCATTAATCAGCCCATCAGGCTCCACAAGACGTCTCAAGTGGACTCATCTCAAACACACTAAACTAAACACAATAAAAACATTTTTGTCCCCAAAAACCACAAGCTTGTGCTACATTATTCCTCCAGGAAGAAAACTCTGGAAAGAAAACCAAAGACACCAGCTATGCAGTGCATGAATGGGAAAACTTTATTGAAACATTTGCAGTTTTCCTCTACTTTATGTTCAGATCAGTGAGAAGCTCAGTGACGTCAGCGTAGCCGACTTTGTTGGATAAGATCTTGGCGCGAACCTTTGGCTTGATGAGGTGCGGAGGCACACCCATCTGCAGAACCTTCTTCACCACCAGGCTGTTCATCATCAGCGCCTCCTCCAGCTGGTTTGTTTCCATGGGTACCTCCTGGCTCTCCATGGAGCAGGCCCTTTCATTTGGTGCAAACAGGTCTGAGACCAGCTCCTTCATGTCTGTATAGTTAGCGCCGTGGGTTTGAACCCTGCGCTGGACGATCCCGAGGACCAGGTGGTGCGGGAGGTTCATCCTCAGCGCCTCGCGGACAATTACGTGTTTTCTGGACAGTTCCCAGGCAAGACGTTACAGCGCCTAGAGAAAAAGGTGGTGATGATGATGATGATGATGGTACTGCTAGAGTTAATAACAACGTTCAGGGACAGGAGACTAAAATCAAGCAAACAACTATATTAAGTGAGTTAACAGGATGTTCTTCTACCAAAGGAGCTTCTGCACTCCTCAATTCTCCAAATGTCTTGAACTCTTGGAGCAACGACAAGTTTGATTAGGCTTTAATTTCCAGATCTTCTTAAACTACTTTGTGACGCTCCAGATAGTACGGTGTGTGCCAGGAGAATAATAACACAGTTTTAATTGGAATCAGTTAGTTATTGAGACAATTAGCAACATTTTTTTCAGCTTTAGCTCTCTGGTTCTTCTGGTTGGTAGAGATTTGAGACACTGTTTGAGGGGTTTTCTTACTGCTGCGTGGTTCCCAAAGGATGGGCTTGTTGTCCGAAAGAGGCAGCTAAGTGTTGGTTGGAATCCTACAGATGACAAACAGACATGGAAAAGCATAGTTGTCATAATAATAAGAAGGCTAACTTCTACAAGCCACACTGGCTGACGACAACAGCCTGAAACCGATGTGAAGGTTACTGAAGATGCAGTTCCTCTAATGGCCACCAGATGCTGCCTCTTAGAAAACTCTGACAATATGGAAGTCAGTGGGAGTGTTTTCTTTTGGTGGGGATTTAAACAATATTTCTCTATTACCAAGATATTAAGGATTAAAGTGGTGTGTTTGAGGGCATGGTTGCTTTGATTGACAGCTGACCCAGCCTATCACACTCAGACATGCTTGTCCCACGTCACCTCCTCCCTGTTTGATGGCATCAACTATTCAGTTCTCCTACAGCAGTGAATGAATATGATCTCTGAATGTATGAGTTTCCTCACCACTAAAGTGATGCACCTCAGGGTCTGCTCCAGCAGGCCTGAGTTCGCCTTCTTGGTATTACCGCAGCCGGTTCGCAGCGATGCCATTGAGCTGCAGAGCAAATATGGACAAGAATCGACAACCTTCGTGAACCTTAAAATGGCATCAGAGGAGGTAGTGATTCAACGTTATGTTCCCGAGCAGGCAAGTAAACAAACCCTGGTCCTTTCAAATATAATCAACATCAGAATGAGGCTTTAATTGAATTTATATTGATAGATACTAGTAGTGGCCTTTTGTTTTTGGAATACCAGATATTGGTTGTCCATCTCTATAAAAAATGAGGAGACTTGAACCTCGCAGGTAAACCTTCAGCTCAGACTGCAAATAAAACCAAAACCAAAACTTAAAGGCACCCTGTGGAGTTTATGACCACTAGTAGCACTATGGAGCAATGCTTTTAAGTGCGAGTCCCTGTTTTGTTTGCATCTTGTGTGTATTTGAGCGACAATACACTGTCCATCCGATGGTTTCAAACAACTCCTCTGATCTACCGTTGTTTGTGGTAATGTGACAGGGAAGGAGAAGAATCCTTAATGCATTTTGGTGACAGAAACGGTGACATTTGTTTACAAAACAAACTCCACAAGACACCTTTAATCGTCTATAACCTAAAGCAGTTGATGAGATGTTGCTGGAGATGATTCACAGTGTTGGAGGCTCAGTTCAGGCCAAATTGTTCCTCATCAACCATTTAAAAACTCCTGATGCTGCATTTTCACCAAGGTTTCATTTTGTTGTTTTGCTGCAAGAAATTTAAACTTACAAAAACTTCTCAGTATCAGTACAAATGAAAGTGTAGCTTTAGACTCAGTTCTCTTACCTGTGTTCAGCAGATCTGATGGTAAATGTGTGAAATGGAAAACACTTCAGCTGCAGACTGAGAGCAGATTCTGCTCTGATTATGACATCATCAATCAATCAGAGCATTCTGTAAAATCTCTTCCTGTTTTATTTTTTAACGTTTACTTGAGGAACTGTATAGGTTTTATAATCTGATTACTATTCTTTTCTGAAATGTTACCAGTCTCTCCATACAGTGAGGAGCCTCGGAGAAAATGTATTGATGTACCATGATCTCACCATTTCACACTGTTACTACTACTACTACTGCTACTACTACTACTAATACCCAGTGGTGGAAGAAGTACTCAGATCCTTTACTTAAGTGAAAGTACCAATGCAACAATGTAAAAATACTCATATGCATTCAGTATCCTACAAGTACAGAAGTATTATCAGCAAAGTGTACTTAAGCGCTGGTTATGCAGTAAAATATTATTATGCAGTACATGGCTGTATATTATTAGATTGTTAATACTGATGTTAGAGCAGCATTACTGTTGTAGCTGCTCGAGGTGGAGCTAGTTTTAACTACTTTATATGCAGTTAGCTAGTTTAGTCCAGTGGTTCCAAATCTAGGGTTTGGGCCCCTCCAAAGGGTCACCAGATAGATCTGAGGGGTCGTGAGATGATTGATGGGAGAGGAAAGAAGGTCTGATACACAAATCTGTTTCCATTTTTTGAAAATTTCTCTAATCTTTGATTTTGTTTTGAAATATCAGATAATTAGACCTCTTTGGGTCTCAAACAATTATTTAAATGAAAGTATGTGAGAAGATTAGAGGGAAAATCCTTTTTTGGTGGAACAAATCATATCTGGAAAATGACAAGGACACTTTTTTTGTAAGATGTCACAGTAGGTGCAAAAACACTGGTGTAATCTTTTTTTCCCCTGTAAAATCAAAACCTGTAAAGTAACTAGTGACTACAACTGTCAAATAAATGTAGTGGAGTAACAAGTATAAAGCAGCGTTAGCGTTACACTCAAATAAAGTACCTCAAAAAGTTACGTTCAGGACTTGATTAAATGTTACTTTCCAGCACTGCTGTTACCAACTCTTCTGCTATTGCCATTACTACTATTACTACTACTACTACACATTTGAATTATAATAATACTAGAAGAAAGTGGTGTCTTCAATCTAGAGTACTAAGAAAATGTGACTTTTGCAAATATAACATGAACTGCAGATGATCAGGCTTTCCAGAGTTGTCTTTTTTAGAGTTTCATAAGAGTAAATCACCGTAAATCACCAAGTACAACAGATTTATAATAATGAACATTAATAGTGTCGTCTTGGGTTCTCTCTCTCTCTGTGTGTGTGTGTGTGTGTGTGTGTGGCTGTAGTATCAGATTTAGAGGGGTGTTTGTGCGCGTGCAGCCGTGCATAAACACCTCTGCTAATGTGGAAGGGGAGGCGAGACGTCATGGATCAAGAGTGAAAACACACACACACACACACACACACACACACACACACTGCAGTCAGAAGTCAGCAGGACAGTAGACACAGCAGTTATACTTTTACTGTCAGCCAGCGGATTGAACAGTACTGTTTGTAGTACTTTGGCGGTAAAAGGTGTAGTAGCATCACAGTTATAACAGTAGTAGTTGTTGTGTGGTGGTGGTGGTGGCTAATCAATAATAATAACGGCAACAGTATTATTAACGTTACAGCAGACGTTTGTTTGCAGGAAGAGAGCTCAGTGATTCTACATGACTCTATCCGAGGTAAGACAATATCCTTTTATTTATACTGCATTAAGTTTTTAGGTAGAGAGTTAATAGTCGAGACGTCATAGGGAAATGGGGATTTACATGCAACACGTTGAGGTTTGTGGTCAGCACCTCAAACCACTAACCCACCAGGGCCAACAGGGAGCCCCTTCTGTGTTTGATTTTGATAAAGTGAAGGAAGAATTGATTCGGACAAACTGGTTTACAGAGCAACAAATAGCATAAATACAGATAAAATAATGAGAAGAAAAACATTTAAGATGGTTTATATTGAGTGAAAGGATGACAGTGAGAGTTAAAGGTTTGTTTGAGCTCCACGTGATGGTCTGAGGAACACACCTGTAGTCCTAAAACCACGATACCAGTCACTAAGTAGAGCTCAAACTTCCCTTTAATTTCATCACAGAATGACACATGAACGCTGGATGGTCCTGGATGTGAGACTCTCTAACTGAAGAGGATTTTTTCTCCTCTCTCTACAGTAAGCTGATCTTTTCCAGCCACAGTAAAGGTCAAAGGTCAGGAGGAATTTGTAACAACAGGAAGTGTGTATGATTATGAATCTTTAATAACACAACCAAACTGTTCTGGACGATGGATTTATCTGTGTGTGTGTGTGAATGATTCAGTTCAGTTATTGAAGAAATTTATTTATTATTGATAAGATTACGAAAGCCAATAATGACAGCTGATTGCATTATTGATAACACCAGATAATGCAGCTGCTGAAGTTCCAAAACACTATTATGAGATTACGTATGTCTGACACACACACACACACACACACACACACTTTTCCATCCCTCCTGTCTTTGTTATTTTTTCCTGTCTTTATGTACAGATGAATGTGTTAAAGAAAGTGTTATGTATTAATATTTTATTCCTCCTCTGGTACTTCCTGTCCTCCAGATGTCGTGGCGTTCGTCTTTCCGCTGCTCAAAGTTTCGCCACATTTTCGGGAAGCCATCCACCAAGGAGCACAGCTATGACGGGGTGCCAATCACACGCAGCGTCCATGACAACCACTACTGCTCAGCCAATCCCTGCTTCATCGCCGTGGTGACCGAGTGCGCCGGGGGCGGGTCCTTTTTAGTCCTGCCCATCCATCACGTGTGTAGTCCTGTGTCATCATTTCCTTCTGCTGAACACAATAAAAACACAGTTCAAACATAATAAATCATAAATATGGTACATAAATGTAGTAAAAATGGGAGTTAAAGTGTATTTAACACCAGCTGAAAATTGTTTTTGGTGCCTTCCAGTGGTTGAAATTCTCGCCTTGTTGAGTGTAAGTGTGTTCAGTACACCCTGACAGTTGAAAGGTATCCTGTGGAGTTTCTGAACACCAGCAGCACTATGAAGCTGTGTTTTTATGCGTCAGTCTCCGTTTTGTTTGTAACACACAAAGTAACACAGCAACGCAGCAGCAAAAGGCAGTGAAGAAGAAGACTGCAAGCTAGCAAGCATGTAAACAATGCACAATTTTTAATGTTCCAAACAACTGGGTTTTGCAACTGGGAATGAAATGCTCTTCACATGTTTGTTAGACCTCAAGGATACACACAGTGTTGTTTACAAGAAAACTCCAGAGGACACCTTTAACATCGGGGTGGTTACAGGAGACAGGAGAAGTAATTACGACCAAACACATTATATATTTAATGTTCTCAATTAGCAAAAGGCTGTAAAACGTCCGATATAAACTGGATTCATGTCAGACCAAAAGTTTTGTGTCATCGTACAGAGTTGATCACTTTAATCACTTAATGAAAAGTCCTCAGAGTTTCATGATGTTAAATTCATTAAGTCATTGAGCTCCTCTCACTGTAAGCAGTCATCACTAACACTAGACAATATAAAAAAATCATCATTGTTTCATCATATAATGAAAGAACAAATTGTTTCTCTACGACTGTACTACAGTTATCCGTTGAGATCACTTTGACTTGGTGTGAATGCTCTTTTCTGTAATTGCTGCTGTGACCTAACTGGTAAAAAATGTTTGATCTGGCTCTCTCAGACCGGCAGGGTGGACCCTCAGCACCCGAGGGTGTGCGGTCACAGTGGGAGGGTCCTGGACGTCAAGTGGAACCCGTTTGACGATCACTGCGTCGCCTCGTGCTCAGAGGACTGCACTGTAAGCACCGTCCCACCCATGTTTAGAAAGATAATCTTATCTTTGTGAGGACATTTGGTCTAGTCCTCACTTCTTCAGAGCGCTGTAAATGGGTTCAGAAATGTATTGTGTCAATGAGGGTCCTCACAAGTATAGTACGTGTGTGTGTACGCAAGGTGAAGATCTGGGACATCCCGGTCTGTGGCGTCCAACAGAACCTCACCAAGGCCAGGAAGACTCTGATTGGTCACTCCAGGAGGGTGGGGCTTATTGAGTGGCACCCAACAGCTGAGAACCTGCTGCTTAGCTCCGCCTACGACTACAAGGTCAGGAACCTCATTGATCAGTGGCAGCGTCAGTCATTATTACATTACTTCATCTAAAACAAACTGATGTAAGCTCAATACATCCAGTCTGGTATCACTGTTCCACACTGCAGCGTATGTACAATATTCACTTATAAGGCACTAATGTTTTACTGTTTATTTGTATATTTCTCATAGAAATATCTTTCACCCTGTGTTTTCTCCAGTGGGTAGTTAACAAAGTCGGGCCAGTTGCAGCTGAGTGTCGGCGCTAGAGGACCAAATCTGATCCGGCTATGTTTGTTCTGGTTTTTAGGATGCGGACTTAAAACTGATTTGGGATTAAGAATCAGTTCCAGTTAGCAGCACTCTGGTTAACTGCTGCCGGCAGCCAGAGCTGGACCAGAATTTGGGCCCATTTACACTCAAATTCTGGTCCAGTTCTGGGCAGATTGATGCTGTTGTTAGGCCAAGTGATTTTAGCTACTTGGGTCACTACATACATGTAACAGCCAGTCAGTGTTTTTACTAACTGAGCGTCCATTATGTTCATTTAGCCGCTTCATACTTTATATTAAGCCGTATTAGTTTTGCCAGATGTTGCCAGTAATTTCACAGTAATATCCTCCAGGTGAGAAATGGTGCACATCCATCAGATTGTGTTTCAGTGTGTTTAGGCCTGGGTAAACTTACCTATAAGAACAGCCCTGACGTCTCTCTTTTTGCCCCAGGTCCTCCTCTGGGATGTGTCCCAGGCAGGCGCGGTGCTCAGGTACCCGGTCCGGGTGGTTCTGATGCCCATCTACAACCGCTACCCGTCTGACATGCTGCTGCTGTCTGTCAGCTTCAACAGCGATGGCAGCAGGCTGGCGGTCACGTCCAAAGACAGACGGGTTCGAGTCCTGGACCCGCGCACAGGAAAAGTCCTACAAGTGTGTTTCTGAAGTGTTCATTTTGTCTGATTGTGTGAAAAGAGAAAACAGCATTTTAAATAATGTTAGTGATGTTCGTGCAGGTGTCCAGCAGCAAGTCCCACCGGGCCAGTAAGGTTTTATACATCGGAGGGTTGAAGATGCTTCTGTCCACCGGCAGCTCACCATGGAACCACAGACAGATCGTCCTCTGGGACCCTGTAAGACACACACCTGCACATCAAATTGAGTGATTAGTTGAATAGATTTAGTGATTGATCTATTAACCTGAATAGATTGGTTGCCAGGTTTCCTGGAATATAGCACATTTGCATTTTTCCCCCGCGTTTTTCTCTTCAATTCATACCAGAAGCTTTTTCTGAGCTCTGCTACACAGTGATCAGCATCTTCTTGCAGTAGGAAACACAACATTTGAACGTGTGGGGAAGTAAAACATGTATGAAAACTGTTTAAACTGATCTGTAAATCTCTAAAAATCTAGAAAAAACAAACCAAAAACTACAAGACACAAAACAGAAGAGGATTTATTGAGATGCATCATGGGTTAATTAAACAGACAAATTCAAAGAGTATACCTACCTCTACAATCTGTTTTAGCGAGACTGCAGCTACCTTGGTTAGTTGCTCACTGGTCAGTTCAAAGCCTGGTGGTCTTGTCGGACACTTTAGTCCATCCTTGAGTCCAACAAGTTTGCTTCACCCTTGTGTCTCTTTCTCCCTCTGTCGTTGTTTGTTTGTTTGTGTGCAGGACGACTTATCGGAGCCTCTGTATGAAGAGGATTTGGACGGGTGTGCAGGAGTCCTCTTTCCCTTCTACGACCCAGACACACACATGCTCTACTTGGCGGGAAAGGTCATACAAGACACACACACATACCACGTCTACCCATAAATCTTTGCATTTCGACTCACATTTTAAGTGTTTCAGTTTGGTTGTTAATGCAAATACCATAATCAGCATTACAGAGAACCAACATTTAGGAGTTCCAGGGTCAGCACAAGTGGTGTGATGCATTTGTGTGCTTCAGGGTGACGGGAACATCCGGTACTACGAGCTGAGCAGTGAGAAACCTTACATCAGCTTCCTGACGGAGTACAGGTCCCTGCTGCCACAGAAAGGACTCGGTGAGATCAACACTAGCAGAAAAACTGTTGCTTAAAAGTTTAGTGTTTTGATGCTTTGCTTTTACTCAGGCCTAAAAATACCGTACCTGCCTAATACTTAAGCTTAGTTCAACTTCAGCAAGCGGTAGCAATTAGACCATATTTTGCTAGTTGTACACTACTTACAGAAACAGAAAGTAAACAACTAGTTTAGCTTTATCAATACTACATGTTGAAGACATCTTAAGCTGTCTGTAGCTATTCTTATACAAGGCTATAAACCAAATCTGGACAAAGTTCAGCTCCTCAGGTGTTCCCTATAAATTCTTTAGCTAGCTGTAGCAATACTAACTTTAGAAACACACCAACTTAGCTACCTGCACAATTTAGGGAAAAGACTAACTTAGCCAGCTGAACTAAATTTATTTTACAGCTAGCTGTACACTTATTTTAGAAAGACCAACTTTAGCTAGCTGTCATACCTAAAAAACAAAACAAAAAAAGGCCAAGACCATGACCAACTCTAAATGTCCTTTGCCGTCTGACCACACTTAAGGGGTGATGCCAAAGCGCGGCCTGGACGTGAGCGCTTGTGAGGTTTTCCGATTTTACCGCCTGATCGCCGTCAAAGACCTGGTGGAACCGCTGTCAATGATCGTACCACGAAAAGAGGTTAGGATGATACGTTTACCTCGCCTTTCTTATTATATTGCATTTACTGACAATCAGAAAAGCAAAGGACAGAAAGTCAAGTGACTGTACCTCCAGTCAGGTATTTTCCAAGAGGATCTGTACCCAATGACAGCTGGAAACCAGGCGGCCATGACGGCTCAGGAGTGGCTGCTGGGGATCAACAGAGGTCAGTAGTGCATGATAGATACATGCCTCTGGTTTCTCTCAGTGATCCACCATAACCACGTGTCTCTTACGTATCTCCATCAGGCCCGGTGCTGATGTCCCTGAAGCCTGGGACTCGAGTAGCCAACCCTTATCCAGAAACCCCTGCCGAGAAGGGGCTAGTGAGGCAGCTGAGCTCCCTGAGGTTCCAGATGGATCCGGCTGGTGGTGCAGTGACCGGGACAGACCTGGACTTTATGGTAGAGGTAGAACACTGTATGTTTGGCTACCACGGCAAAACGTGGAGTTTTCTCTCTATCAGCAGCTCTTATTTAAACCCAACGTGGTTTAAAGTTCTGTCCAGCCCTGTTTTGTTGCTGTTGTATAAACCAGCTGATGTTCTCTCTCGAGGCCTTCCTTGAGGAGCAGCTGGCCTACCAGGACGCCAAATACCCCAGGGAGGTGAGCGATCTGTCGGGGTGGCAGCCAGATGAGACCCAGATCCCGCTGTGGACATACTGCTGCACTCCACACTGCTGTGAACCTGCAGAGAGACCGCCACCTATGACTGAGAGCGAGGTGAGGCGCCAATTAATCAGATACGTAGAGGAGAGTGCTGTGCAAAGCTTTGGCCAGAGTTCCTCCTCTTCCTGCCAAGAAACTCATTTCACTTTTCTTTATTTCAGCTCCTGCAAGCATTTTACAGACAGCAAGACGACATCAGAGACCTGAGAGAACAACTTAATCACAAAGACGTTAGTATTTAAACACAGTCACACATACACACAGAGCAGGCAGCCAACATGTCTATCATCTTTCTAAAATCAGAGCCAAAACACTTTAACAGATGAAAACTTATCAGTGTGATAAATTACAACTGAGGATTTTGTCCCCACTAAATGCGCGGAGCCTTTTGGACCAATCAGGATCAAAATTCATTATTTTTTTATGCCAAATTATTGGCAGTTGGTTAAATGTCTGCACAAAATGCTGCCAGCAATAGCCTTGGGGTGTCAGTAATGGCATCGTAAGGCTACGTAACACACAAAAACAGTAATGTAAGGTTTGTTGTTGAGTGTAATTAGTCAAGTTCTCAGTATTTTGGAGGAATTACAGTGATTGTTTGTGTTGTGCAGGTGAGGATCGCTCAGCTGGAGCTGGAGATCAAAAACACCAGAAACAACATGAGGGCAACCTTCTGATTCAACCAATCAGCTCTCACACTGCCGCTTTAACACTGAACCAGTCAAACCACTCGAACACATTTCCAACCAATAAACGACACACTGCTGACATATCTGTGGTTATGGTGTTTCAGCTTATTTCGGTTAAGTTCACGATGTTTGTACGTAAATAACAAATGAAAAGCCATTCGCTCAGGCAAATAATGAATAGTGCCTATATTTGTGTCCTCAACTCCAGAGGTCAGTGCCATGAGTCAAGATTAATGGGTTAACCACAGCCAAGGAACAGCCTGGAACATGTCAGCTTAAACCTGCAATAACTGATTTTTGGCCACTTGAGGGCAGCAGAAACAAGCTGCAAACACAACATTGACATATCATTTAGTTGATATGTTGAACTTGTGATCAAACAGCTGCTTATTTCCACATCCAGCAGTTACAGAACATGATCGTTCATGTGGAGTCGTGTAGCTGTTTTTGGTCTCTACCAGCTCCTGAGGGAAGTGATCTTCCTTATGTAAACGTACAGTAGTAGTAGCATCAAAATATACTTAAAGTACTAAAAGTATGTAGAATGACCTGTTAGAATATATATATATATATAAATAACTTGATTACAATTATTGATGCATTAATGTGTTCATGATTTTAATGTTGCAGCTGATGAAGGTGGAGCTCATTTTAAATACTTCATATTCTCCTGCATAGCTCATAATTTATAACATTTTGTATTAATAATAAATGTTGTGGAGTAAAGAGCACAATATTTCCCTCCAAATGGTGGTGGAGTAAAAGTATAAAGTTGCAGAAAATACCTTTATAATTGTACTTAAGTACATCACTTGAGTAAATGTACTTCATTACTTTCCACCACTGCTGAGCAGGACATTTTAGAAGTGAAAAATCCAGTTGTTAGTGCTCTCTGGTGGACAAACTGTGTAATGGAATCACTGTTTCTAAATTACTTTAAATATATCTACCAATACATCTGCAAGAAGCTAAACTCGACTGGTGTAATGGCTTATTTATTGGTCTCTACTTTAAATACCTGCAGACGTAATAACATTAAACGTGTCCTGCTACAACTGAACCTGAGAATAACTTTAAAAAACTTTATGCATCAGCAGACAAAAGGCCAGAGAGGAGACGCCAGGAGCAAAATGTTAAGATTTTATTTACAAAGTCCTTTTTGTGTGTGGTTTTTTTGTTTGTTTTTCCTTTAACTTACAGAAAGTAAAAAAAAAATAAAAGAAAACACAACTTCAGCTAGTCAGTGTAAGTGTGAAGGATCAACTGGATCTCTCTACTGAGCAGGAAGAGAAATGAAAAGAGGCAGAGAGAGAGAGAGAGAGTCCCCAGACAACCATACAAAAATTAAACAAAAACAATTTCTCTGAAAAAATATTTCTTTTAAAAAGCTCTGTTGGCAAAAAAGAGAGAACACAGTTTGCCCTGAGCGCTCGGCCTCGGGGGAAATGGGAGGAGGGACGTTCACTAGGTTTGACTGTCCGTTGATGACATCACAGAGCCTGTTGGGGGCGCGGTGATGACATCATAGCTGCTGGTTCAGTCCCAGAATGGTGATGTCACATGGGAGGGGCGGGGGGGATGGTAAAAAAAAAAGGGAACAAAGGAAGGATGGGAAAGGATGAATCAAATTATCATTTGTATCCGTTTGTATCCTCCGTCCACAGACACCACCCACGTTCAGTTTCTCATGTTTTGTCCTCTCGTAAAAACTAGTTAAGATTTGTTTCATGTGTTCACGAAATAATTATTTCACGGTCATGCGGAAACTTTGACAGCGAACTGAAAAAATATTTAAGTTATATCATATTGGCCTTAAGTTATATTATAAGTGTTTACATCACTGACTTTTCTCGTGATCTGAGACGGTTTGTGATCTCAAAAAATAAAACTACACAAAGTCAGTCTTGAGGAAAAGTATCGTTAGCAACGTCTTCTCTGGCCTTCAGCAAAACCTCACCTGTGATGCTTCGTTTCCCAGCTTCTTACAACTCGGGATGCATTCACTTCTTGTTAACAGAGTAGGAATCTGGAGTTGTCCAAAATTCTTGTGTTTTAAGAAAAAACAAACGCCACCAGACGATTTTATGTCCACACAAAACTTCTGTTGACGTAATAAATGTAATTACTTTAACCTCAGATTTTAATCTGTTGCAGGGCTGAAACGATCAATCGATGGACAGATAATTATGGACAATAATCAACTAATCGTTTGTCATTTTCCAAACATAAATTGTCAAAGATTCTCTGGTTCCAGCTGCTAAAATGTGAGGATGTCTTCTGTTCTTTGTCCTATATGATAGTTAACTTGTTATATTTGGGTTTTGTGCCATTGAGATGCTGTTGAAGACATCTGAAGGCGCTCTGACAAAATTATAACAAGCAAATTTGAACAATTTTTCTGACATTTTATAGACAAAACGATGATTCGAGACAATAATCTGCAGATTATTATGTCGTTAATGAAAATAATCGTTAGCCGGATTTTCTGATCAGTTTTGTGAAGGTGAAGTTATTCCTGAGTTCACAAACGTGTGCCGCCACAAACGCACAGAAGTAACTGAAGAAATGTTATTAGATGTCTGTTCATCTCTGCTGCTGAGGAGTATTTGGGATCTGGTGATGAGGTGAATTTTAAAGCCAGAGGAGAAGAAAATAAAATAAAATATGAGAATTTGGGTGTTTTTATGAATTAATGGAAGTTGCCGACAGGTGTTTGGGTCTGCGGGAGGGGAGCTGACGAGGGCGCAGCGGGAGGAGACCAGCTTTAGAAATGGAACGCAGCCCAGGAGTCAACCAAGTGGGGTGGGGGGTCAGGAGGGCCAGCGTTGGAGGGGGTTGGGGAGAAGTCATGTAGGGGGAGGGTGGGGCGTGGGGAGAGAGGTCAGAGGGGTTGGAGGGGTCTCCATGGGTCCTTAATCATCATCTTCATCATCCTCATCTTCAGGGTCCCTCTTCCTCTTCTCTCCTTTGGCCGGAGACGAATCTTCGTCTGCAGAGGAGAAGCCACAGGTTCAACAACAACACGGCCGACTGTTTCCACCATTTATAATTATTACACCCTCCTGTGTGACGCTCCCCACGAAAACCAGGACTTTTAGATTTTCATTAGATTATGAGGAAATGTTTTTTCATTAGAGCAACAGTTCGTATGAGGAGGAAAATGTATATTATTATATAAAATAATATCCTTTCTTCCTGTTAAAGAAAAGACAAAGAAAACGAATCAAAAGTGTTTAAGCTGCATGCGGCTGACAGACAGGACTGGGTGGAAGTAAAGGAGCCACACTGTTACTGACCATCATCCTCCTCGTCTTCCTCGTCCTCGTCGTCGTCCTCGCTGTCCACGTCTCCGTTCACCTCTCCGTCCTGCAGAGACAAGTTGGTTGTTGAAAGCTTCAAATTGCGACATTAAAATTCAGGTCACGAGACGGTCCTTTAAAGACCCGAAGAATCAGTACGAAACACACGGCTGCAGTATAACTGTGTGTGTTTTGGCTCCTTTTAATGGCTCTCAAAAACAAACACTATCATTTCAGTCATCAGTGTAAATTTACGGTCCCACCAGAAAGCAGCAGAGTGAGATTCATCGAAAATATTTGTATTAGCTACTCACAGGGCGGGTTGGTGAACTGCGGTAGCTGGTGGAGCTAATTGCTAACAAGTTAGCTTTCCATGAACATGCCAACGCTAGTCAGGCACAACAGCTCGTCTCTGTACTGGGCTGTTTGCTCCAGCCGGCATTTTGCTCTCAGGATTGTGAATCATTTAATTCAATAAAAAGTTACTGAAGTGGGACAATAAACGCTCTGTGAGCTAGCTCTGCTGCTAACAGGACGACAACTTCACACCATTCATTCAAACTTTATCTTGTTTTATATCTTCTGTTATTGTAACGCACACTTTTTTGAAAGGTTACATATAAATTAATTTGTTATTATAAAACTTGTATTTGTACCATCGACTGTCTCATAACTGTCTACACGGCTCAGCGTCACAAGGTGTTAAAGCTGAACTCAACATGAAAAGTTTTCTGCTGATTTCGCAGCTGTGAGCGAGCCTGTAGACTCACCTCATCTTCACCACTGTCATCATCATCGTCATCATCTTCAGCCACCACGTCTTCCTCGTCCTCCTCCTCCTCTTCCTCAAAGTCCTCTGACTCGCCCTCTGGGTACAGAAACAGGGAAACAGACAACGTGCACGTGGATCAGTGAGGAGCTCAGGAGTTATTTTTGGTTGTACGTTTTTTTTCTTCCAGTCTCGTCGGCACCTAACTCTCACCTTCCTCGTCCTCATCCTCGACTCCGTCTCCCTCTCCGTCAGAGTCGGAGGCCTCGCAGTCATCGATGTCGTAGCCGTCCAGGTAGGTGAGCTGGGGGAGGAGCTTGAAGATTGACTCCCTGTAGTCGGCCAGGTTGGTCACCTCGCAGTTAAACAGGTCCAGACTCTTCAGCTGGGGCAACTTTTTCTGGTGGGGCAAAAAGTTATATATCAGTTATACGATGCTGCTGCTGCTAACAGTCAAGTTATCATCTGAATTTAGCACAAATATTCCAGAAAATCTGCTGAAGTAAACGTGATTTAATGAACGTTTCCATCCACTGCTGTTAGTTAAATATTAAGAGTTGCTGCATTGAGATAAACAGCTGGTGCCATTAAAAAATCACAGAAGAAGAAGACGCAATGCTCAAATGACAGGAAACCATGTGGAGATATGAGCTTTCTGTTAGCTTCATGTGAGGAAGGTTACAGCCTCCTCATCGCTCCACACAGAGCTCTTCACTTACGTCATCATTTATTCACTAAGTTTGTTTCTGTTGCACTTTGTCACATTTTGTTTTGATTGAAACACCAACTTTTCCACCTCAGCCGAGCTTAAAAACTGTTTTACGATAGTTAGATTTTTGTATAAATTACCGACGTTTCTACTCGAGTTTCTTTAAACGCAAATTCAAAAAGTGCATAAAAACAGGTGGAAGGAAACAAACGTCATCAAACACTTTCTTGCTATAAAAACAGTTTTGGAACCAACACATTTAATCTCTGAAGATGAAGAAAGACTTTTCTGTTTACTTTCATCTGCAGTTTAAAAACTTCACCTCTCTTTAATGTAAAAATCAACTTCTGTTCAGTGGAAATCACTCATCACCAGTTTGACACACGGCTAAACTTGTGTGTCCAGTAGCCGTGGTGACAAGTTCAAACCAGAAACTGTTTCAGTTTCAGGCGAAGTGTGTTTTCCACCCACCAGAGGCTCCAGGGTGCTGATGTCTTTGAACTTATTCCCGCTGAGGTTAAGGTGCGTGAGGTTCACCAGCCGCTCTGCCAGCACCTCCAGACCGCCTGATATCCTGTTGTCACTCAACTCCAACTGCAGAGAGGAGAAACACACGAAGAAGAGTCACTTTTTTTTCTTTGGGCAGAAACGATTAGTCGATTAAGAGTTTATCAAAACAAATCCCACATTTTAATAACATTTCTAATTTAGGCTGGATGAATCTGACCAGAACAATAATCACAATTACTCTGCTAGATTACCATTACTGATCACAATGCAATTATGGTTTCTTAAGGGTTTAGTTCCTTTTTAATTGTAATTAATTGTTTTGGCTACAATACAGTAAAATAATGCTCATTATAATTCACCAGGTAAAAATCTTCAAACTGCTTATTTGATCTGAACAAATCTATAAATATCAAATATATTCAGGTTATTATCATAGAGCAGCATCAAATTGTCACATTTGAGAAGCTGGAAACGGGGAACGTTTCGTCATGTGTGCTCGGAAAAATGATAAATCAATTATCAAATCAGTTGCTGATTAATTTCCTCTCCATCGATTAACCGTTTTAGCTCTATGTTCGACTACTGTGGACATCCTAATGTATAAAAAGACTGGAAATAAAACACGGATGACCATGATACGTTAGAGTTCGTGCAGCCACGTGTTCATCAAACATTTATATTAAGTATATTTTTTACCTCGTTGAATCTTTGTGAAGCGGTCCGGTTTGGTTCTCTTACCTTTTTGAGTTTGTCCAGTTTGGGGATGTCTGCTACGCTGGTCAGGCCGACATTGATGAGGCTGAGCAGCTCCAGATTCGAGAACTCTCCTGTGATTCCTTCGATCTTCCCCTCGCCGGAGCGACAGTTATCCAGAACCAGCTCCTGGACCTGAGGGGAGCCGGTTCAATATGTACTGCTAACTCATTCAGGCAATAACAACTGACATAGTAAGTTATACACAGTCTGAATCAAACAGGCTCCTGATTGGCTGGCTGTTTACGAGGTGTGTGTATCACAGTTGGAACGCGTGCAACTGTCAAAGAATCTGAAACATTTTAAAACCAAATGAAAGCTGATGCCCTCCTTTATTTTCAGATTTTAAGCTGCAGATCTTTTTATTGACTGTTGGGGACATACAGCACTACGACAGAGTGGTTCCAAAATGATTTTAATTTCCTGATTTGACGATTTATGTGACAGTATGACTCATTCAGAGAGTCATTTTAACCCCTGCGAGCTCCGCCACTTGGTGTTAAAAGGAAAAGATGAGTCTTCTCAATACACCAGGTGACGGCGGGTGAAATCCGCAGAGACAGCAGTGAAGAATCACGGTATTTCCCCACTTTTCTTTCAAACGTTTACTAGAAATTACAAACACATTAGGACTAGGGATTTTTTTGGTAGTGACCAAACTGCATCTGAAGCACAAAATATCGAAAACTGTCAAGTACCAAAAGCTGGCACATACACTTTCAGCCCTAATTACTTATTCTTTAATCAGGTATGAGCAAAATTAAATTACAATTATGACACTTTTGGTTGGTTACTTTATATAGACAAGAAGGTCTCGTACAAACCTCATGTCAAATAAAAACTAAAATATTTCTCACAGTACAAAAGTATACATTTTGTTACGATACTGAAACTCAGGTACTAGTGTACTCATACATGTATCAGAAACACTTCAGACAACATCCAGCCCTAATTAGGACCTGGAGATAACTAGGGCTGCAGCTAACAATTACATGCAGTATTGATTAATCTGTCAATTAAGCGTTTGGTCCATAAAATGTCAGAACATTGTTTTTAAAAAATGCAGCCCGTCACAATTTTTGCAAAGCAAATATAATATCTAAAAAAACAGTACAAACCCCATAAATATAATATCACAAAACCAGCAAATACTCACACCTGAGAAGCTGGAACCAGTTAATGTTTTGGCATTTTAGCTTTAAAATCTTAACTGTTATCAATAAATGTAACACAGCAGTAATGAGGCATTGAGTTTGTCATGTTTCTTTTGAACTGAAAGATGCTTTAGACTCTTTAATATAAATTATTTAGTCAGAATATCATAAAAACAGTAGTACACCAGTGGATGGGTTATAGCCTGTGGTCTTGGTGTAAAGGACTCCTGTGCGGTTTCATATTGGAACGGATCCCGGCCGAGGCTCTGTTTATAAACTCCCGACACATGTGACGCTGCTAAGTTAGCTCGCCTGCTAGCTCTCTGCTAACTGTTCCTCTTACTAATTATCCCAACGCATAACCCAAATAATGAGCCCGACGGAAAATGACACGGGGTAAAGTGTTGGGGGGATAATACAGGCGACTATAGCAAAACAACCACACGCGAAGTAGCTACTTTAGCAAGCTAGCGCTAGCACGCCGCTGGCTACGCGCCCTTAGCACGTTATGGACACGGGCTCCGACTAATCTCTGGAGACGTGATAATATCAACAACGTCAATGAGTTTTTAAATGTATAAACTAATTATTGTGAAGCTATATTAATATGCTTTTGTGTTTCAAAATAATATGTGACGATTTTACCAGCATTACAGTGCGTAAACAGAAAACAATGACGCATTTCCTGTTTTACACGAGTATTAAACGATAACAGCAATATCGTGACGAATCATTTTTGGCTGCTAACGTTGTCGTTGTTGACCACTTATTTTGCGAATATTTAACTACAATAGGTATTAAAGTTCACCGACAGAACAAAACAAGTCTGTTATGTATTTAAATGGTGTACCGGCTTATGCAATGCAGTCATAAACCGTCTTACAACTCCGAAATAATGCGGTCCCAGATATTAGCCAGGCCCGGGAGACACGGATGTGCATTTCAGTGCCCGATAAGGCGGCGAATGCAAGTTAGTTTCACAAATGTCGTTTATAACCGACAACTGAACAACGTGCAAGACAAATGTGACCTAAATAAGTGAGATTAGTGTGAACAAAAAACTGAAAACAGGGCGGTAAACAGCGCAGCTGTTTACCATTGATAAAACTAAGGACCTCCAGTAGTGAATTAAATATTTAAAAGGTAACTAATTAAATCGTTTTCCAGAGTAGATTAATTTGGGGCTTAGCTTTAAATAGTAAATATACATTTAGGCACTTTTCGGGACCTGCAGACACCCTGCCATGTGCTCGCCTCCCCTCCTTCTCCGGCCGGTCAAGTTTACATCGCAACGTCTCCGATAAACAAGACAACAAACCGGGCTACTCACTTCTGTCGGCGACCGGTGCCTCAGCTCTAAGGAGACCCTCTTCTTCATGTCCATTTTCCTCTGGTTTTGGCCTGAGTTTGGGTCTCTGCGATGCGAAAAACTTGTTTCTCTTCGATCCTCTCTTCAGTATCAACACGCGGAACCAGTGTGAAGTTGGCCAGAGTAAAAACGTAGAACTTCCGGGCAAGACTTTCAAAATAAACTTCTCACAGTCACAGCGGAAATGCAAATGATACCTTTTCTAAAAAGAGAGTATGTATTTATAGCTACAGTTTAACGTGTTATTAAATGTATAAAACCACGGATACTCTTTAGACGCGTTTATTTTCCTACATAGTCAAAAATAATGTATATTGTATGCATGGCCGTGTTTCACTTGACACATTTATTTTGAAGACAAAGTATTTTACTTCCGGTACTTCTCTATCTTTTTCTGTCGAACTTGATACAGGGTCAAGAACCAGTGAAACGTTCCCGTGGCGTGTGAAAAGTGGGTCAAGCCGTTTGCTGCTTTCAATTGCCCTCAGAAATTTTGATTCTCACAGCGCACACTGAAGATCCCACAAATGAATAAAGCCAATTAGGATCAGCACAGTGTATGTTTCATTAAATAGAGAGTGAGAACAAAAAAAAAAGACTTGATTTTCGCGCGAAAATGTAGAGCTCTATAAAGTTCGAGTTTTTGAGGAGCACTTGAAAGCATCAGATGTTGATTTGTAAAAGGAGGGAAACAACAGCAAGGAGGGAAACATGTCTCCACAGCGCCACCGGCGGCCATTTTGGTTCATTACACACAAACAACAGTTGATGGCTGCCTTCAATAACGGTCATTTAAGAACAATGTCTGAGCATTTTCTCGATCTGTTTGCAAAGACACAAAATTTTCCTAATGAAAATGAGTTCATAGTTACCTTATAATTTATAATATCTCACTTGGCATAACCGTAGTATTCTATTATTGGATTATTATTATTATTGATGTATTAATATTTAAGTGGTACTTTAATGTTGTAGTTGGTCACAGTGGAGCTAATTTGAACTACTTCATATAGTTTCATATAGTTTAATTTATTATTATTTATTATTAACAATGGATCATGTTTTATAAACGGATCATATGTTTTGTTTGTAAAATCTTAATTTGAAAAGTAACTATTGCACTTAATAAATGTAGTGAAGTGAAAAGTACAATATTTCTCTCTGAAATGTGGTCAAGTAAAAGTATAAAGGACATTATTTGACCACTGACTGTAGTTCTACTTTGTAGGAGGCAACAAACCTGTATTTAAAGTATTACAAGTATCAGACAGATAACCAACTTTTCCTCATGTTAACAGTTAACATCAGGCTCTATGTTACTGCCAGCAGCCTACATATATTTAGACAATATGTAAAAACCACAATTGTGTCGCTTCTCATTTTAAAAAGATCATTACTGAACCTTATTTCTGTCTGTGATTTGATGTTAAAGGCCCAAATTACACTTCAGAAGTACGTGGGTCCCAATTATAAAAAGTACATGTAATATTTCAAAATGAAAGTCATTACCCTTACGAGATGTGGGCCACCACCTCTACTTTGAGAAAGTACAAACAGTACCTGTGAAGTGTGATTTGCACCTTTTACTTTTATTGCTTGTTGTTGATGCAGTTCCACTTTTGTGCAGCCAGGGGTGCTGCAGCTCTGTTTCCTGCCTTTCTTTCTTTCTTTCTTTCTTTCTTTCTATGTATCTATGAAGAACAGATTGGAGTCTTGTTGTCCATCATCATAGTGTTAATTCTTTATTGTCATTACATTGTAGTTCATCTTCACGACAAGCAGTTATACATACAGTGGTCTTAGATTATATCATCATCCAATACGAGGAGAGCGACAGTTAGAGTTAGTATCACAGCTAGGTTTTTCCATTGACCACACCCCCCCCAAAAATTACCCCCCCCATCCCTTCGTCCCCGCCTCCCCTCCTCCGCATCATACACCAATGTATTGACAATTGTCAAATACGCCACAGGTGCCGAACCAATAAATAGGACGCAGGAATAAATAAATAAATAAATAACCAAATGAATACATACAATACATAAATAAATAGCAACAAGGTGTGTATATACTCACATACACACATGTAGCTCACCAGAAGACACCAGGTTCCATAGGGGCTATTTTATACAGCCACAAGGCATACAGTATTATGTAACACAGCCACAAGTCAGACCAAGGCCGCATTATTACATCCCGAAAATCACAGTGCACACTGTACTTTGTTTCTTTAACGCAAAGCGGCCCTCAGAGCAGAAGCAAACTCATTGGTTCAGTTAAACCATGTGGGTGGGGCCCAGAAACAAATCACATGAAACAGATGATTTTATCTCTTAAATGTCCTTAAATTAAAAATAGCTGTAGTGTCATGAAGTCCAGCCAAGAAATAGTTCAGCTCATAACCCCCCCTGTAAAACCACAACTTCTTGTTTTTACTTTTGGACAGAGCCAGGCTAGCTGTTTCCCCCTGTTTCCAGTCTTTATGCTAAGCTAAGTTAGCTGGCTGCTGGCTGTAACTTCATCTTTAGACATGAGATGGTGTCAATCTTCTCATCTAACTCTCAGCAAGAAAGCGAATAAGCGCATTTCCCCAAAATGTTGAACAGTTAATTCAAGGAGGCGACAGCAAATAAGAGATTTTTGTTTATTCCTTTTGTGTGTGATTTATTGGTTATTAATGTAAAATTACTCATTTAATTTAGCCAAACTCCATAATCCCTGACTGACAACCTTCAGTTTGATTCCATTTGACAATCAAAGGTGCTCAAAGGCTGTTTGAACCATGAAGACCATGAGCCCATTAACATGCACTTAAAATGAAAAAGTTTTGAGATTAGATTTCCCGTCTTCCCAATTTTCCATTATATTAGAAACAGTCAACATGTATTTAGTGGCTCTTCTCAAGTTTAAACCAGTGAGATTATTTCTGCTCTGAGGAAAGACTGGAGAACTGAAGCTTCAGTCTGCAGGTTTGGTCTGAGAGCGATGTTGAAATTAAACTCAGGCAGGTAACGTGGCCGAGGTCTGACCCTCGTTCAGGTGAAAAGGAAAAATGGAGTGTAACACTGTACATGTCCCTCATTGAGGTTAGAATACATGTCGCCATAGAGGGCAAATCAGCACAAAAGAAAACGCAAAAAACAAAACAATTCTGACAAGGTGCAAAATAAATAAAAACATATTCAAGAAAATTCAAAAAAGTCTTAAAGCACTTTGTAATTTGAAGAGGAGTGTTATACAAATATAGCTTAACCAAGTCAAAAGATAAAAAAAAACAATAATAAATACAGTAACTGAACAATAGAAAATGAAGAGTATCAGTTAGATAGGCTCGCTGCAGCGCAAGAAAAAGCCAGCAGGACAAACATCTCCCCATTTTTATTAATTTTTTTTTTTTTTGGAAAACCACCTCAAACAGCCGTAAAGACGTAAAGCGGTTCAGTTGCATGCAGCTCACAGACTTTCCACAGGCGGACTCAGAAAATCAGGTTTCAGACAAAAATCAAAAGAAAAAACACTGAACACAGTCGTCCTCCAAACCCCCGTCTTTTACAACAACCTGTAACAGAATGAGAGAGACTATCACCTAGTTTGACTGTGTTTGTGTTGATGCTGTCACATATGTGCTTTGGCAATGGAAGAGATGACTGAGTTCTAAAGCTCTTTAGATAGATTAGATAGATCAATAAGATAGAAAAGATGGATCGATAGATGTGACAGTTCCACAGGTTTCCTTCAGAGCCATCTCTTCCTCTTATTGAAACATTAGATTTTATTGTTAGATCATTTATTGCCTTGGTATTCGATATTTATTGACTGTTGATAGATTATATTGAATCTCTGGTTAAAAATGCTGTTTTATTATTTTTCATTGTTATTACAGTTTGTGTCTAAAACACCATTATAGCTTTCAAGAGGAACTCTTAAACTTTCCCATCCTCCAACCAAATATTTTATAAAATATTTTTTCTCTGCTGCAAACCTGGTAAATTATTACTTTATTACTTTTGTCAACTAACCGGCACGATGCGACTCATTTTGTGGCCCTGACCCATAGCTTAAGAAACACAAACAATGCACCTTGGACAAATGTCTGACTTTTTGAATGAACTATCTCGACTTAGCACAGCTACAGTAGCGTCCTGACACTTTGACATCACCACAGGGCTGGGTTGTAATGAATACAAGTATTCAGGATACAAAAATGAAGCAACTGTACATTTTTTAACTTTTACTTTTAAGTATTCTGCTCAACACTGCATCACCAAAATGCAAGTACGGGAATGTGAAGCGAAAAGGCTAGCTGGTTAGCCACATCTGGCACGTTAGCATTAGCCATGCTAGCACAGATTCCTGCCGATGTTTGACGGCGTAATAAATAATGCCTGGATAGAAAAACCCTAAGCTTTGTAATTTAATAAAATGTATTAAATTTTAATTTAAAAAATGTTCACATGGTAAATGAGAACAATAATTCTGTCAAGGTGACTGAGTTTATCTTCCTCTGTGCACCAGAGCAGAGACGGCCTGGGTGCAGTACAGGCTCTGTATCCGATCTTTGACACTATTCAGTTTTTTTTTATGTACTATGGAGTCGATATAAACCCAGCACCATACTGAATGCCCATCCCAGCATGTCATGGATATAATAGTAAGTTCTTCAGTTTTATGTTTTGTTTGAACGAACCAACAAAACATAAGAACAGAACAACACATTTGAACAGATCTCTAGAACATTTCCATTGCTGTTAGTGTTGACTCAAACGGAGTCATCTGTCTAATTGTATGTGAAACTCCCTGTCAACTTGTCTTGTAGCTATAGCAACAGTCAACAAGTGCCAAAGCTTCGTGCTTCAGCCTGTAGCTGTGAGACAAGAATCAGTCACATTCTGATATTAAAAAATGTTCTGCTGCTATCAAAGTCAAAACCTCATCACTTTGATTTTCCCAATGTTTTTACATGAACTGATGGTTTTCATTTCCCTTAAAATGTAGATTTGTCACCGTTTAATCTAACATCAGTAATAAAATGTTGAATTATTAAAGAGCCTTTGACAATAAATAACATCAACCTTTTTCATAAGGTCTTTGTCAGAGTAGACTCCTTAATACTGCCTTATAAAGAACGCTGCTAATACATATGCACACATAGGTATATAGCACTTAGGTGGAGTAACAGTTGTAGCCATTGAACAAGTCCCACTTTATAATGTATGTGATGCATACTCCAGGGAACTAGCACGGCTAATAGTTACCACCAATACTGACTGCTTACTAACCTAATAGGATGTATGCGCTAGTACAGGATATCTGAAGGGTTCTTAATCCTGTTAATTCTTCAATGTGTTGAGGGTTCTAGATGAGAACACTCCAGATTGTTTTA
This sequence comes from Macquaria ambigua, assembly GCA_008360985.2. NCBI lineage: Eukaryota > Metazoa > Chordata > Actinopteri > Centrarchiformes > Percichthyidae > Macquaria > Macquaria ambigua. Next base: position 5,685 of record VMKM01001292.1, on the reverse strand, counting down.
TAAAGGCCCAGAAACATTCTTATACAGTCCAAAATGTCACCAAGGTTCCATAATGTTCAAAAGTTTCTTAAATGTAATGGGGTGTTTCAGAAAGTTACAGAGATTCTGGAATGATGAAACATTTCTAGATCATTCTGTGAACAAAAATGCTGTCAAGGGTTCTATTAAGTTCCCCAGGCTCAGGTTATACTTGTTGTAATACTGAGGTTGAAGAATTTTACCAAGACTCTAGAAATGTCAGTAGATCAGATAGAGTTTTGAGAGGTATAGAATGTTGCCAAGATTCTAAGACAAAAAAGACCTCAAGAACGTTGTGAAGGTTTGAGAATTCTGTCAGCACTCTAGAACTTCTGTGAGTTCTAGAGTGTTTAGGGGAGGGGCACTGGGGAAATCAAATAATGTCTTAATGTAGGATATTCTGTTGCCTTAAGGACACACTGAGCCTTCGTAAATGTAATTGAAGGTAGATTACTTAAAACAGGAATCTCAGAACGGCTACCACTGTTCACACAGTCTTGCATGCAAAAGCCACAAATAAGACGAATCAACAAGCATCTACTCCACACGATACACACAAACACTGTGAATGGGTAACTCAGAATAGTATACAGAGAAAAAACAAGCATCTTCTCCTATATGCATACTGTAATAACCCATGACTTATCTGTTCACCAACCTGGTGAAAAGTTCTGTTCAATACAACTGGTCTGTGCTGGTTGTGTTAGCATATCGCTGCTGTTGGGGACATCACGTAACCCAGAGTTTTCCTTTTCATTGCTTGAGCCAACATGTTTATTGTCGTGTTGAATGAGTTTCCTGACCCTCAAAACCTCAAAACCTGCTTAAATTCCCATTATAAGACAAATGGGTTTCAAAACAAGTGACCATGTATTCTCTTCTTCATTCTGTACAAATCTACTTATTGCAGATACAGCTTTATTCCGAAGATGCACTCCCGAAAACTACATTTCACTGGCGTCTTATCACTCCAACCTTTGATTTGGCTGGTTCATGCATACAGCCATTGAGCTGAGATCCGATGCAGACTCGGAGAGAGGCAGAGTATGTTAGAAGAGTACAAGATATACTCAAACAAAAACAGAAGGGTCTGATGACCTACTGTAGCTCTGGATCATGGGTTAGAGGTCTGTATACAGTATGGAGCCATGCTGAAAGGCAGTGCTAGCCAAGGAGGGAAGGAACAAAGAAAGAAAGACAGAAAGTGCTGAGAAATCTAGGGCTGAAGAAAAGCACAGGAAGGCAAGTCAAGGTAGAAAAGACAGAGGTACTTTGAGAGAAAGACAGCAAGAAACGTAAGGAGAGAAGAAGAAGACAGTATCACAAAAAAAGCTGTCAGGAAGTTTAACTGACGAGCAGGAATTTGTGCTGGCTTGATCATAATAGAGTAAGAACAGGGTGAAACGCACATACAGACACATACATGCACGTACATATACACCGTGCCTTATTCGTAACTCTCCAAAGCCTCATCGGTATCCAGCGCTGCCCGGCTGAGCGGAGCACGACTGAGTGAGCACTGTGCTGTAAAAGGTCATCATCCCTTCGTCTTCTCGTCTCGTTCGATCCCTCTCTTCTGCATCTCTCACGCTAAAATCCTCCATCCTAATTCTCCTCTAATCACTGTCCTACTGCCTCGTCTCATCCACCCAATCTCTGTCTCCGTCGCGGTCATTTCAGTCCATTTTGTGAAAGCAGAATCGCACAGAAGCACAGAAGAAGAAGTAGAAGGAGGGCGTGGTTTGTTGTTTATGCAAATACAGGCTGTTTTCGGGATGTCTGGATTGGTTGGGGGGAAGGGTCAGGTCATTGGCGGGACCTAATGAGGGAGCGGCACCAGGATATCCACGTAGTTGATGGGGAAGAAGCCCGACTGGCCGTTGATCATGCCCTCGTACCAGTTGTCGTCAATCTGATTGGTCAGGGTGATGACGTCGCCCTCTTTGAAGCCCAGCTCGCCTTCGTTCTCTGGTTCGAAGTCGTAGAGTGCTCGGCAACATGGCTGGTCCATGGGGGCTGTGAGGGGACAGAAACAGAAAGTATAAGGCAGTTTTAGTCAGAATTGTAAATGAAGAGCTACTGAAGTTCTTACCTCTTGGGTTATGAACTTCTAGGATACCAGGTTAGAAAATGAATACTGTATAGTGATTGTTTACATTCTGGTGAGGCCAGTAACATCCTAGTTACTGTCCAATTTTGTGTGTTTGGTCTGAAAGCACAATAAGTCTATGAAGATCAGTGTGCTAAGAAAGATGTGCAATGATGTTCCACAAGGCCGCCTCAATTACTTTTGTAATTGTGATCAGACACATTTAAAGATCTGCCCTTTTCCAGCATGCCTTGTGGCATTTCTTACCACAATAATGCATCTAATGCTGGGATCAGACGACAAGCTATGTGTCAGATAAGAGTCAAAGTCTTGCCATGACTTGGCCAAGAGACATGGCAGACTACATACTGGACCCTGACCAATCATAGCTTGACGTCTTTCATGACTTGTACATAGGTAGTAGTAGTAGTTTGAAAGCCCCAAACTATTGTAGAAATAAGAAGAAAGTCTTTGGTTTGGTCAAGCACTCATTCAACACACTGCACTCCCACCCTCTACCTGGTGATCTTCCGGGCGATTTGGCGGAGTGTATCCCCCCGTTGTGGCTCTCGCTGGGGGGCAGCAGTTCCAGGGTCATTCTGGGTTTAGGAGTGTACTCCTTCCTCGGTTTACTGGACACTTCTTTTATCCTGGATCAAGGTTACACAGTGAAAAAAGGTTTGTCTTACCACATCGATCTATTTCAATTGGTTTATTTTTACCACATGTAGGCAGATAGATCAATACCTGTCCTCCATCTTGCTGGAGAGCTGTTGGAGGATTTCGGCAGCGCGGCTGTGGTACTCCAACTGAGCTTGAACCAACGCTGCCAGCTGGCTCACTTGCTCTATCTGCAAAACACACACACACACACAGATTTTTCCACTGCCATCCCTGTTCTGGACCCATGCTGGGCCTGAGTCTGGCTTGGCACAGCACGGCACAGCATTGCTGCCCTTTGTTTTTCCATTGCAGTTTGAACACACTGGGATCCTGTTGAAAACTGCATGTGTAACTATAGCAACAGAAGAACCATGTCAACATCAACAATAGACATGGTGGATATTGATTATCTCCGTTTCCCATTTCTTTAAAGTTGTATTTTTATTATAACATCTACATTTGTTGTTATTTTTGAAAACACTTATTCATTGTGGTTTTAAAATAATGTTTCTGCAGTTTCACTTACAGCGTAATCTGATTCGTTTTCTGTTTCCACTTGTTTTTTCACATCATTTAGCTCTTTCTCTTTCTGTAAATTTCCACTTTCGTCACTCATTAAATTCAACTAATACAAAATTAATTTCTGGTGCAATAACTTTCAAGCAGACTAGAGCTGCAAAAAGTTGATTAGTCAATCAATCTGCAACTATTTTCGAGTAATCGTTTAAGCAAAAATGTCAAACAGCTGATGATTCCAGCTTCTCAAATCTGAGAATTTGCTGCTTTTTCTCGTCTTACATGATAATACATTTAATACAAGATATTTGATGACTTAGGCTCTAGGAAATTGCGGTTGCCATTTCTCACAGTTTCTTTATGTGGTACAGACCAAACAATTAATCCAGATAATAATTGGCAGATTAATCGCTGATGAAAATAATCGTTAGTTGCAGCCCTAAAGCAGAGAAGACAGATCAGAGTCCTTACATCGCTCTCCAGCAGGTTAAACATGCTCTGCTCTGCGATCTCTTTGCTCTCGTCGAACTTCTCCAGCGCCTGTTTGATTTCATCGTCCTGGACTTTCCCCTGACGCTTCTTCTTGTAGTCAAAGTCCAGACGGCGGCCCTCCATCTTCTTCAGATGGTGCTGCAGTGGAGGGAAAAAGTAGTAAGCTCCTACACAGCATCTGTAATGATGTCGGTCTAACTCTCTCTAGCTTCAATTACTGTTTCCATTATTCAGATATATTAAGGGTGACCTTTGTCTTCACCGAAACCTTTGAACTGGGAACCAGCAGGTGTTTTAATCACCTGTATCTCTTTGAGGTCTTTGTCGTGGAGGTTCTGCAGCGGGTCGATGAAGTTCTGTTTGACCTCCATGTCCAGAGCGTCCTTCACCTCCCCGAGCTCCTTCATCGCCTCGCTGGCATCGATCAGCGCCAAACCTGGGAGGAAGGGAAGAGGGGAAAATAGAGAGAGAGGAAGAACAGGGCAGAGTAAACGAACAGGAAGAGGTGTGTTCAGTGTGGATGTGCAGGTACTGAGTGTGGAGAGGGTCTGGTGGATTCAAACTGCACTTAACTTTGACATCCTCTGTCCTTTTCTAGTGGTTCTGTTGACTCAAAAGTGCCACAGAAAGCTTGACCTTGGTTACGCATGATTTGAATTTAATAAGCTGCCTTCTAGTGAACGCCAGAAATGTGTATTGAAGATGTCTTTTGTACTCAGATGATTAAATGTACCAAAACAACAAACTAAAAATACTCCATTACAGGTAAAAGCCCTACATTCAAAATCCTACATAAGTACTTGTTCTGCAGAAGAATATTTCAGTGTGTGTCAGTCTGTGAATGACTTCATTTTAATGTGAAACACCCAAAAATATATAATTATAGATTTCACAAGTACTGACTTCATGTGTGCTATATGTATATGTCACCATCCAGGATTTAAACATTTCAGATTTTGAGGTCAAAAATCTTTTATTTAAGTGGGTCAATTTTGGATGAATTCAGCAATTATTTTATTTCTGATTCGACCTCTGACTGGCTTCTTCTTCATGGATACGGCGGCTGAGGCTCATGGGTATTGTAGTATTCTGCCAAAATGATGGACAGAAGTTACTAACAATTAAAACTGGTGGCCATAACGTAAACCTATAGGGTTACACACCTGGGAGAGTCAAGTGTATCCATGTTAAGGAACATTTAAGATATCATTGAAATAAAAAATGTAAAATGGGAGTACAGAACGAGGAAAAACACTTCAAGAAGTGTTTAGCTAGCTAAAACTCCTGTAAGCTAACAGGCCTTTGCAGTTATAATCTTCCTCCATTAATATGTGTACACTCCCACTTACCGAAGCTGGACTCCTCCCCTAGCTCCCGTCCAAACTTCAACATGGCGTCGCCCAGGACGGTCTCCGCCTGCGGGTAACCCGGTCCTTTGTCCTGCCCGCGGATCTTTGACATGGTGTTGATCATACTCAGCTTGGCTCTGGATGCTGCAGGGCGGCAGAGAGTTAGACTGTGAGGGACTGATGTTGTTTTAGGCGACATGTTGTGGCAGTTGGGTGCCGTTTAATACCTGGATTAGGTTGTAGGTATTCTGTAGTTTTAGTCATGATGTCCAACACTGCTCTGCTGGTGACGTCCACCTTCTGCAGAGGAAAACACATTGTGAAAATTGTAAGAGATAATCAACATAAACCTATTTAACGGTTTATGTTGATTTACATTTGGTTTGGAGTATTTCTTTTGTATTTTGTGTGGATAGATCGATGGATAGATATTTACCTTTTCCATTTCTTTGAAGTCATCATCTAGCTTGGTTCCTTCTGCACCTCCAACCTTCTCACTGACTTTCTGTAACAGGAAACCCAAAGAGAGAGAGAGAGAGACAGAGAGAGAGAGAGAGA